>JAKCPI010006993.1:0-10934 GCA_023213315.1 Euborellia annulipes | reverse complement strand
TATAACCATCAAAATCTCGACATCGAATTTTTGACATGAATCCAATACTTTCTCTCTCTATATATTAACATATAGATCTATATAGAGGTAAAGAGAAGTAAAATTTTCCCTCAATAGGAGACCTCGTTGATCTTAACACATAAAAACAAGTATTACTATTTTTTTATTTGATAATAACAGGGTACCCCTTTCAAAAAAGATAAAATATCCTTCGTCTATAGACAGATTTGGACCAAAAGTTGAGCAAATTGTATTACTTAAGCTTAATGAAGAGTCAGTTTATTTTATATTTCAGAAAAAAATTTTCTCACTCTCATTTTAGGCTTTCGTTAGGAAATGTTTAGAAAAAATTTGTTAATAATAACTTGGTGTACAAATTTTTCTATCTTTTTTTAATGGAATATTGGATCAAACAAAATGCCTTTAAAGTCTAAAGTTTTCTTCCAAGGTGTGGCATTTTCTAATGACCGCTATATCTTATGATAACACAAATTGAAATCAATCCAAAAGGTTACTTAAGCCTCTTTGATCTCATTCTTTTTTTCAATATTGGGATTTCTAAAATTTGAAATTGAACACCTCTTGAATATTGTGACCCTGTAGAGTAGAACAGAGGCCCCTGAAGCTGTTTTCGTCGATTGTGCAACGTTCAAGGCAAAACAAGATATCGAGATGTCAGTACACGGGTGAAGACTGCCGTCTTTGCCCAGGAACTACCGTACACCTCCTCCTTTGAATAAATAATTACCACCCTAGATGTCTCATTAGTACTTCTTTAGCATTCAACATGGCATTAAAAATATGCCACATGTTAGTGATTTCATTTAGAATTGAAAACTCGTTCATTTCTCTCCTTTGCTTATTTTCACGGTCAAAATTTTAATAAACTCGCCTCATAACGAAGATGAAATATTAATTAAAGTTTACTTTAGCAAATAAAAGACATCTTTAAGCACTTCTATGCTCGGGTCAAGATAAATAATGAATGAAATGTTTGATCATCCTTTTTTTTTTCACTTTCCCACTATTTATGTAGCTATAGATGGCTGACATTTGCTGATAAGACATGCAAACTTTTTGTTCAGATAATAGATTTTTCATTGGGCAAAAAATAACAGACTAATTCAGTCCTCAAATCTGCTTTTCTATTGAGTAAGTATTGGCATAAGCGCTCCAGCATATTTTTTTCATCCCTTTTAACGAATTTTCTTTTCTTTTTGTCCTTCAATTAAAAAATCTTACAGAAAAATTGTCTTTTGAGCTCTTCCAATAGTATTCTCTAAGCCTGCTTGTGTGCTTGGTGTAATGCAAATACAAAGACAAAAGAATAATTATTTTATTCTTGAGAGGGCTTGCTGATGTAGTGGGTGGGCTAGGGTGTCGGCTTCTACAAAGAAGTTCCGTGTTCAAATCCTGTGCTTGGGGGATTTTTTTCATTAATACTTATTTAATATAAACAAATCCTCAAACAGGCACTGGATTGGAATATTGGATCTCACCACAATAGCCCCAGGCAACTCTAACAGGAGAGGTCCCGTCCTGTGGAAGTGATGTAAAGAAGATTCCCTCTCAGTGATGCATTCTTCGAAAGGAGTAGGCTACGCGCCGGAGCTGAGGGAGTCGCTCCTCAAACTAGGAATCCTCTCTAGTATAGAAGAGGTTGTAAAAAAGGAACCGGGTGGAACCAGAAATAAGGATTAGCTCGTTAGCTAGAAACGAACGCAGGAGGAGGAGGAGTTAGTGATAGGAAATAATGTAACTTCACGAGATTCCGGTAGATGGCTACGGCCAGAGATGTGTGTCTCTGTACACGTAAGCACCTCGGATAAATAAACGGGGATCCCGATAGAAATTTCAGATAATAATAATAATAATTTATTTTTGAGAACAGGGCCAACCCAAGGCACAATGCAAATATGCTCAGCTCCATATGGAGGTGCCTTTCAATTTTTTTTTTTTTTTTATACATTCACACTTTTTTCTCACTCACACACACATTCAGACAGTCTTTTCGGCAACTTGGCCATTTAAGACTTTGACGATAACCGTTAAATATTAATAAATCTATTATGGGTCCAGGCATTTTTATTTAAGCCATTTGGTATCCAAGTGGCTTAAATAAAATCATCGGACTGCCTGGGGTCCGAACCCGCCACGGTTGGTATACGAGGTTACCACATTTTTTTGTTAAATAAAATGTAAGGTGTTTTTAAAATTTTATAATGAAACTAAATTTTATGTCGAAATAAATTTTTATTATGTGAAAATATATTTATTATAAAACATCAGCATGAATGTGGCTTCCGTTCGCAAAATTACAGAGACTTATTTAGTGTTTTATGTAATTAATTACATTGCATTGTATCCTAGGTACTCCATGATTTATATTAAATTTTAAAATAACTTCGCAGAAGCGGGCCGACTTCCCTAGAGCCGGTCCCTCCCTGAGAGACACAATCCGTGGCCAAATCACAAAAGTAATCAAAAGGGCTTAATAAATTCATTTTTCGAAAAAAACTATTCTCTGAGATTGCATAATTTAATAAATGTTGAAATTTAATTTACCTCCCCTACCTTGGAACAGGGATTTAAGGGTAATTGGTTTATTTTCAGTCTTGATTGATGAAATTTTTGAAGATCATAATGAAATAAGAATCGAATCTAAATGGCTTCATATGCAAAAAGAGAAAAATGCAATTTTTCCTTAAATCTATTTTATCTCTATTTTTTTCATGAATTGCATTTTTAAATAGATTTAGCTATTTCTTAAGATAAAGTTTTTTTTTTTTTTTTTTTTTGCTTCTTCCGTTCTTCTTCCGTTCAAAATATTTCCTTTCAATGTATGACATTTAATTTATTAATCAAAAGAAGGCATTTTTAATTTCCTTTAATTTTTTCTTTCTCGTATTCGAATTGTTTTTTATAGTGGCGAAAGTCCGAAAATTTGAGGTAAGCCTACGAAACGTTTAGTCTTCTCTTTTGAGTGCCAAATTGGTGAAAATAAATTTCCTTTCTTTGCTGTTGATTCTGGCCTACTCATTTGTTGCCCAGCTCTTATTTTAAATGTATGCTATATATGTTTATAAAACTTTCAAGCGCCTTTTCTCGAATTGTTGAATTTCAGACTTTCGCACCTATGATTCTCAGCAGGCGATATTATATATGGTATTTTAACACTTATCTATTTTAACAGCTGTGAGATCCTGATAAATTGAGTCTAATCTTAAAATAATAATAAGGATTGCGAATAGCAGCCAGGAAAAAATTAAATCAGACAAAAAATTAGATCAATTTTTATCAGATTTATTTGATCGTCGACGTTTCGGACGCCAGTCGCGCCCTTCCTCAGGACCTATGATCGATCAAATAAATCTGATAAAAATTGATCTAATTTTTTGTCTGATTTAATTTTTCCTGGCTGCTATTCGCAATCCTTATCAAATTAAAAAAGCCATTTTCTCCATCATCTTAAAATAATAATATTACTAAAGAATTATATATATCATGTGTTGGTCCATGAAGTAATTATGAAAAACATATAGCCAAGTATCTATTAATTTAAATAAGCGAAAAATGTAGGTACCGCCGCGAGTCGCGCCACGGATCTGTCGATTTACGCTCAACATGCCCTAGTAGACTGAAATTAGCGATCTATCTTAATTTGAATAAGCGAGTGCGGTACTGTGGTCCAGTAGTAGGGCATGTTGAGCGTAAATCGACAGATCCGTGGTGCGACTCCCGGCGGTACCTACATTTTTCGCTTATTTAAATTAATAAATATTTGGTTATATGTTTTTCATAATATTACTAATTTTTTAATAATTTATATACAGTGAGATACTAGCGATATTTTATGATGCCCAAATATTATTGAATTGAACTTTGTGTGACAAACTAAAAAAAATATTTTATCACTGAAGAAATCTATTTTTACTTTCTCTTACCTATGTATATATGTAATATATATAGAGAGAGAAAGTATTGGATTCATGTCAAAAATTCGATGTCGAGATTTTGATGGATCTTCACGTTTTGAGGTCCCCTGAATCCAAAAAATCTGGTGTGACTGGCGCATAGCACACAACTTTCTCTTACCTTCGGTAATCGAAAGTTGTGTACTGTGCTTGTCACACCAGATTTTTTGTGTCGACATATATTTAGTTCCCGGCAGTAGGGGAATATTTGAATTCAGATGTAAAATTTATAAGTATGGGAAAATATTTATATTTTGTAACCAAGGCAACCATTTCTCCTATCTTTCCTATGAAACACAAGAGTAAAGTGTGCTTCAAACAATTTTGAGGGCGAAACGAGAATATACATTTGAAAGAGCATCTAAAAAATAATTGATTTTTGAATTTTAATCAAAATCGTTAGAGCGAATTTTGAGAAAATCGAAAAAAACTGAAAAAGTACATCAGTAAAGTACTAGTACTCTTTGGCCGATTTTGATTAAAAGCTTATTTTTCCGGTCCCGGAGGGTGTTTAACTTAAATATAAAATTTCAGCCTCATAGCTCAATTCCTTCAGGCTTAAAAGTGAACACAGACACACCCACCCACACACCCACCCACCCACCCACCCACCCACAGACAGACCATGTCGCGAAAACCACTTTTTTGGATTCAGGGGACCTCAAAACGTGAAGATCCATCAAAATCTCGACATCGAATTTTTGACATGAATCCAATACTTTCTCTCTATATATATATTACATATATACATAGGTAAGAGAAAGTAAAAAGTGGTTTTTGCGACATGGTCTGTCTGTGTGTCTGTGTGTCTGTGAACAAGATATCTCAAGAACGAAAAAACTTAGGAGGTTGAAATTTTATATTTAAGTTAGACACCCCCATGGGACGTGACACGAAGCTTTTGAACAAAATCGACCAAAGAGTACTAGTACTTTACTGATGCACTTTTTCAGTTTTTTTCGATTTTCTCAAAATTTGCTCCAACGATTTTTTTTAAAATTCATATATCAACTATTTTTTTAGTTGCTCTTTAAAATGTATATTCTCATTTTGTGATTGAAATCTTCTGAAGACCACTTTACTCTTGTTCTCCATAGAAAAGATAGGAGAAATGGTTGCCATGGTAACAAAATATAAACATTTTGCCATACATATAAATTTTACATCTTGAAAATCGAATGTACCATACTGTCGGAAACTAAATACATGTCGACACAAAATTTGGTGTGACAAGCACAGTACACAACTTTCGATTACCGAAGGTAAGAGAAAGTTGTGTGCTGTGCGCCAGTCACACCAGATTTTTTCTTTAAATATTGCATTATATATGTTACAATACTAACTTTCTTTCTCTTTTTGTTTTAGGTATGTATCACGCTGCTCTAATTCCTCCAATTATAATGTGTGAGTTATACTTTTATTAAATTAACTTTATCTACTGATTCTTGTGAGGATTTTTTAAGAGAAATAGGCAATTTTAAGTTATAAACTTCCTTTATAAATTTGTGACTGTATAAATATAACTTTGGTCCAGTTAATAGCAGTTTAAGCAGTGGTCCAGGGCAAATTCGATTCGAGGATTCCACGGAATGAAAGAATTCATTTTTTTTGTCCACTCCACAATTTTTTTTGACTTCTCTTTTATTATCCCAAAACTGGTACAGTGAGGAGAATGAAATTATTCCTTCTTTCCGGTTCAAAAGTCTTTGTGTTCCTCTATTTGGGGAGAGACACCCTTAGCAAATACCAAAAGGATAACGAACGCTTCGAGAAGAGAAATAAAAAAATTTTCCCAATATGATAAAATTAAGGATCTCACATTAAAATGATGAGAATTATTTAATGAAATCTCTACCTAAATCCTTTAAAAATATTTTTAATCACAAGATATTTTAACGATTATAAAATTTACTAAACAAATAGACCACAACCTTGACATAGCAGATAAATGACTTTCAATATTTTCAATAGTAATCTATTAAGTATATCTCTATTAATATTTAATACTATTTAAATATGCATATAGTCCATTCGCCATGAAAATTCAGACTGGTTAAAACTAACAGGCCTGTCCTTATCTCGTTTGTAAATGAATAAATAAAAGGAATAAACAAGTAAGAGGAGAAATATTCCAAGCTTTGTTTGACAAATTTCCATACAATTTTTTTTAACGTTTTAACACTCGTTTTCAAAGGTCAACATAAAACATGAGATTATTTTTTAAAGAGCAAAAGGTGAGATAAAAAAATTAAAATTTTATATCATATATATGTATATAATCGGTATCATATGATAAAAAAAATTGTCTTCCTGTTTTCGTTGAAGGTCACATATTTGACATTATATAAATATAACAAAAAATTAATTAACTCGATTAATAATCTTTAAATTTATTAATATAGAATAAAAAAAGAATACTTTTTAAATCACTCATTGATTTTCAATCAAATTTCAATGGATATTTAGACACCATCTCTGGATCTACAGCATCCATGGTTCTAAGAAATGTAAAGGTCGAAAATGTCAAAAATTCATTGTTGGGATCCCAGGGTCGTTTCCCGATACAAACGATAAAAATTTATTTCAATTTAAATGTCCACAAATAAATTAAAATGGCTTCAGATGCCGAAAAAAGAAATAGAAAAATCTGGTGTGACTGGCGCACAGCACACAACTTTCTCTTACCTTCGGTAATCGAAAGTTGTGTGCTGTGCGCCAGTCACACCAGATTTATATTTAGTTTCCGCCAATATAGTAGAATTCAAGATATAAAATTGCCCTAGGGGTTTGGTGTAGAGGCTAGCGTGCTCACCTCGTATACCAAACGTCTCGGGTTCGGACCCCAGGCAGTCCGATTATTTTATTTAAGCCATTTGGATACCAAATGGCTTAAATAAGAATGCCTGGATCCCAATAATAGATAAATTCTTAAATAACGGTTATCGTCTAAAGTCTTAAATGGCCTAAGTTGCCGAAAAGACTGTGTGAATGTGTGTATGAATGTGAGTGTGAATGAGGAAAAAGTGTGAATGTTTAAAAAAAAAAAAAAAAGATATAAAATTCATAAACAGAAAAATATTTATATTTTGTTACCATGACAACCATTTCTCCTATCTTTCCCTATGAAGTACAAGAGTAAAGCATGCTTCAAACAATTTTGAGAGCAAAATGAGAATATACATTAGAAAGAGCATCTAAAAAATAATTGATTTATGAATTTTAATCAAAATCGTTAGAGCGAATTTTGAGAAAATCGAAAAAAACTGAAAAAGTACATCAGTAAAGTACTAGTACTCTTTGGCCGATTTTGATTAAAAGCTTATTTTCACGCTCCCGGGGGGTGTTTAACTTAAATATAACATTTCAGCCTCATAGCTCAATTCCTTCATGCTTAAAATTGAACCCAGACACACCCCCCCCCCACACACACACACACAGACAGACCATGTCGCGAAAACCACTTTTTTGGATTCAGGGGACCTCAAAACGTGTATATCCATCAAAATCTCGACATCGAATTTTTGACATGAATCCAATACTTTCTCTCTATATATATATTATATATATACATAGGTAAGAGAAAGTAAAAACAAATCAAGAGATCTAAACAAAGCGAACTAGCTCAAGATTAGTGGACACCTATAGATAAACACAACAACAACAACAACGAATCTTTAACACAGACTTAAAATGAAAGATATTCTCGTTTCACGACAAGAAGCCGCAGGCTAAAAAAATCCTGTTTGCATAACTCACCCTATTCTCTCCAAGCCAGGCAAAAATTTCCTTTGCTGCCGATGCTGCCTTTGCTGAAGTTCTCAAATTCTAAAAAAAAAATAATTAAAAATTAAAAACAGATATTAAATTTATGAATTTGTATGTTTATGTGATTATTCTCAGTAGAAGCCTAAAATATTCACCTTCAGAAGGAGTTGAGGTCATTCGACGGATTCCCTTTTCAATTCAGCTTATTCCAGTTGCAGTGGTCAAATCTGCAAAAAGGATATCTTTAAGAATCTGTCTCACTTATCAAAAGGTAACAATGATGCCAAGATCAACATACCTGTTTCTCAAGTTGATTTTTCTTTAAAGGGCCTCCACATCTCCCCTTACAGCCCTCCCTATCCTCCAAAAGTGTTCTTGGGCAAATCATGATGTTTATGGCTGATTGTAGAGTTTGATTGATGCAAGATGATTTTTAAAGATTCATTAAGATATTGAGGATCAATGATAAATTTGCCCAATTCTTATATTGCTATCAAGTTTACCAGAACGAAGCAATAGGTAGAGTCTATTCACAGAATTCAAATATTCATTTTTATTTCTAAAGAAGTTCATTGATGTTTATATTTGAATATAATTTTTCTTAATTATTTCACTTTATTAGAGGGAATAATATGGCGACATGATATAGTGAAAATTGAGTGAATATTTTCTTATTTTGTTTGTTTATTCTTTTTGAGGTGCCACCTAAAAAAAAAAAAATAAATTTAAAAATTAATATCAAGAAATTAGCGTGATTAAAAAAAAAATTAATAGGCCTACTTAAGATTTGATATTTTATTTTATTTATCAAAATAAAAATATATTTATTTATTTGAGTTGACGTTTTAGATCCGATTTATCAAAGTCACTGTTTTCTTGTTATGCTTTTCTATTTATTTTAACTTGAAATTTTCATGCCACCACGGCATTAAGAATGATGAGAAATAATATTTCTAAATTTTTATAATGATGCCCTTGACTAAAAAAAAAGAAAATAATATTTTTCTTATATCTTTGAGTAATTATTTTGAATGGATTTAATTAAATATTTACGTACTGAAGAATTCACTTGGTTGCATTCGAAGAACGCCGAAGTGCAGCCCCCACTCCCAACCACCCATCTGAAACAAAGGAGAAAATTATAAATATTAAATAAATATTATTATTATTATTAAAAGTGGAATTTGAAAAAAATATTGAGAGAATAGAAAAATGAAATATATAATATATATCGAATTCTGGCTGTTATACAATTAGATTAATTTTATAAAAAGAGGATGCAGCCAATAATAAAAAGCATCTATTTTGTTAACACTCTTTATTTCGGAACGTTTCGGCTATGATCAACAAAGCCATATTCAGCCCTCCAACCTTATGACGATTTATTAACAAAACAATTATTTAATGAATGTATGTATATATTTCTAGCTAGGAGGGCTGAAGATGGCTTTGTTGATCATAGCCGAAACGTTCCGAAATAAAGAGTGTTAACAAAATAGATGCTTTTTATTATTGGCTGCATCCTCTTTTTATATCATTGAAATATATAATAATTGGTTAGTAGTATTGTCAATGATATTTCATTAATAATCAGCTGTTTTTTTTTTTTTTTTTTCAAATTCCTTTTATATATATTAAAAATTAGTTACCTTGAAGAAGTACTCGCAGAAACCCAAGTCTTCTGTCTTCAAAATCTAACCTACACCCAATCCCCTCTGTGGCTCAGTTGGCCACCTAACTCTTCAGTGGAGAGCCTCTTCTTTCTTGAGACGATCGCGAAACACGAACACTCCCGATAGACAGGTAAGTCTATATTTCAAAAAAGTTATCGATAACGGAAACGGTGAAACGCGCCCACACCCAAGTAAAGTTGAAGAAGAAATGAAAATAGAAAAAAACGGTGTTAGGATGCGAATCCCGGTAAGTACAAGACCGGAGTCAAGGACCTGAATGCCTCAGTAAGAGTATGGTGAGGGTCGGAATGTATAAAAAAGCTAAACAACACCTATCCTATCCAAAGAGCGCACCACTCCGCCTCTAACCTACCCTCCACTAAAACATTCAGGCCAAGAATCCAGTGGACGACCGGTTTTCGATTGAAAGATTTAGATAATCTTTCTTGCAAAAAACGCGTTAATAGAGAATCCTCTTTTTTCTCCTGAACATCAGTCAATTAGGGAATAGACATTCTTTTCTGGGAGTCCCTATCCTAATCACCTAACGTTGCAGTGCCCCAATCACTGCCGTCCTATTTGGGAACAATGGGGAAAGAATAACAACACCTATGCCAGTATAAGAACATCATTCCCCAATCGAAAAACATTCAGTTGATACTCAGAGGATCCTGAGGCCTAGACCCCCCCCCCCCCAAAAAAAAAGAAAGAAAGCGTGAGCGCAGAAATGTTTTATCTCCCCCTAGTTCTATATAATTAGTATATCTAACTTAAAGGATTATGTGTATTTAACATTTAAAATAAGCTGAAAAAGAAAAAAGATAGAAAGAGATGAAGAGATACCCCAATACACATATCCTTCCTATGACTGATAAACCTAAAAGCTAAACACTTTGTTTTGTCTCATGAAGATGATGTCCCACGGTGGATGTTGTAATTTGCATTCGTAATAGAATACAAATTTTACAAGAAAACCTACTTACATACACATCCATTGTTATCCCACGATGTCTTCAATCGATGAATTGGGGCTCTGAAAAAAATGGTTAAATTAGGGATTCTGGAATGGAGAAAGAAAATATTAATACATCCTATTTTTATTTTTTAATCTATCTAAAATAAGTTATTGAAGTCGAATCAAAAAGAAAAAGAAATTTTGAAAATTTAATAGTACTACATACGAATTAAGTAGCTTAAAAGTGTTGAAATTTCATATAGCAAAACGTCCGAGGCAGTAAAGGAATGAATATTGGAATCAAGACATTGGAAATATTGAAAATGCAAAAAACTCGTGTTCAAATCCCTATGAACAAGTTTTTTTTTACCCTGCAATATTGCCACAATATTCCATACAATATTGCCACAATATTCATGCAATATTGCCACAATATTCCATGCAATATTTCCATTAATATTCCATGCAATATTTCCACAATATTCATGCAATATTGCCACAATATTCCATGCAATATTGCCGGAATATTCAGTAATATTGCTCCAATACTTGCAATATTTTTGTAAT
>JAKCPI010006990.1:0-16526 GCA_023213315.1 Euborellia annulipes | reverse complement strand
AATCTCTATATATAATTCACTAATGTCCGTCTGTCTGTCTGTCCGTCTGTCCGTCTGTCACGCTCTATTTAGGCAACTTCCCGTTGGAATTTTGAAATGAAATTTTTTATGCATAAAAAGGACCTTCTCGGGATTACAGGAAAATTATTTTCATCCCGAAATTCCCATAACTTTTTGAGTTATTAATTTTTAAAGTTACGATTTCTCCCATAGGAAATGTATAGAGAAATATTTATGTATTCTTTTCATTTGTGTATTCCATGAATGTAAACAAATCCTCAAGCAGGCTCTGGATTGGAATAGGTAGTAATTCTTTTCTTTTCATTAGTAAGAAGCAAAGGCGAGGGTCCGCCGCAGGCGGGCCCGAGCCAGATGACGGGGGTCCAGGGGGGCGAAGCCCCCTGTATAGATGCAAAGGCGGGAGCCTCGGGTTCTCATAATTAAGAAAAGGCGAGGGTCCGCCGCAGGCGGGCCCGAGCCAGCTGGCGGGGGTCCAGGGGCGAAGCCCCCTGTATAGATGCAAAGGCGGGCGCCTCGGGTTCTCATAATTAAGAAAAGGCGAGGGTCCGCCGCAGGCGGGCCCGAGCCAGCTGGAGGGGGGGTCCAGGGGGCGAAGCCCCCTGTATAGATGCAAAGGCGGGCGCCTCGGGTTCTCATAATTAAGAAAAGGCGAGGGTCCGCCGCAGGCGGGCCCGAGCCAGATGGAGGGGGTCCAGGGGCGAAGCCCCCCTGTATAGATGCAAAGGCGGGCGCCACGGGTTCTCATAATTAAGAAAAGGCGAGGGTCCGCCGCAGGCGGGCCCGAGCCAGATGGCGGGGGTCCAGGGGGCGAAGTCCCCCTGTATAGAATGCAAAGGCGGGCGCCACGGGTTCTCATAATTAAGAAAAGGCGAGGGTCCGCCGCAGGCGGGCCCGAGCCAGCATGGCGGGGGTCCAGGGGGCGAAGCCCCCCTGTATAGATGCAAAGGCGGGCGCCACGGGTTCTCATAATTAAGAAAAGGCGAGGGTCCGCCGCAGGCGGGCCCGAGCCAGCTGGAGGGGGTCCAGGGGGGCGAAGCCCCTGGCTAGCGCGAAGCCCGCCGAAGGCGGGCGACGCGGCTAGTTATTTAAAAAAAAAAATCTTTATTGAATATTTAAATTATGTTGTTGATTAAAAAATAATAAATAAATATTTCTTTGTTTCAGAAGGAAAAAAATTCATCCATGTGCGTCATCATCATCATTATTAAAGAAAGAGGAAATTATTTTTAAAAACAAGAAAGCAAGTCTGTGCTCATTTGCTTCCAGGTCGAGCTAGAAGCCAGTCGATTGAATTCATCTCTCTGCTTCTCTTCCATTGCGATTCTATTGAGTGAGAATAAAACATCACACACCCCTCAACTCTTAATTAAAAGGTATGCCCGATGGCATTTTCTAAGTTGTAAAATTATCTATTATTTTATTAATAATGAAACCAAAGGGAGGCAAGGGGGTGTACATTCTAATTAAAATCTTATTATTATTTTTCTTTAAAATAAGTAAAAATATCGTTTGTCAATATTTTTTAAATTCTCTCTTTCTACACACAAATATATTAAAAAATAATAATTTTTATCTTTTCCAGAGGTTGCTGCTAGTGATTGACTTCTCCCTTCTCGCTGGAGGATCCCCATCTCCGCGCATTTCACACCATTATTCTCATGTAAGTCCTAACAATCAAATTTTTTCAATATATCATTTCGTATCACAATTAATAATTACATTTTTCTGGAAAAGATCATTCATTCTCTCTCTTTTAAAATCTTTGGTTTACTAACCCCCTCCTTTGTTTTATAATATTTATCATTAAATCTATTAATCTGCGGACATTTCCTTTTGAACGGGACTGTAGCTTCAAATTTCTTCTTACAACTTCTCATTCTATCTGGGAAAGTGGAAAAGTATTTATAATTAATGATTAAAAATCCTAAGAGGGATGGAAATGAAAAATTACGTTGATATGTTCCAAATTTTAATTAATTTAATATTGGAAAAAACAAACAGCCAAGTTATAATACCCGCTGAATTTTATTTTTTATCTCGTCTAAAAGAAAAAAACGATAAATTGATATTTTTTTTATTTGATTATCCATTTCTAGTCGCGTGGGTCGGATATTTTGCTTTGCTTTAAGGTAGACTTTGGCTTGCGCGGACGGCGGGCGCGGACACCCCGCCTTTGACTGAGACATGTGTTTTGACGTGACAACGTCTTACAAATCATGTTAGAGGGGCATGCACGAAAAAAGTTTATCAGCTTGAATAACTCCTCTGTCTTAAGAGGTATAATTATGGGAAATATATGGTTAGAAAGAATGAGTTTTCAGCTAAAGATTTCACCATTTATTTTTTTCCTATCATTTAATTTTACCGCGCTGCGGTAAATTCTAATTTGAAAGTTTAAACCCCTGTAGATTCTGAACAGCTAATCAGATCACACTAAATGGGATGTCATTTGGTGCAGAAAGGAAACCTCTAATAGAATAAATAAAAAAATCCCGAGTAATTAACTACAAAATTAGTTTTTTTCTCGAAAAACCTCATTTTTTAGGCAAAAAAATATCGAAAAATAGCCCTATTTATGTAACGCCTAGCTACTTGACCATAAAAAGTACATTAAATCTAAATATAGTTTTAGAAAGAATGGTCCAATGCCCAGAGGTAATTTTTTCATTTTTTTTGATATGACGTCATTTTACCGCATGAGAGCACTAGGCGGGATTTCGTTTTTCGAAAATTTAAACCCCTGTAGATTCCGAACGGCTAATCAGATCAGACTAAATGGGATGTCATTTAGTGCAGAAAGATAACCTCTAATAGAATAAATAAAAAAATCCCGAGTGATTAACTCCAAAATTAGTTTTTTCTCGAAAAACCTCATTTTTTAAGCATAAGTCGCCCTTAATGGATAAAAAAAGCCACACCTGTCATATATTGTTTCAATGAAAATGTTTGAACATGTTTATTTATGAAAACAAACTACTAGTAAAAAAAAAAACAATACTTTCTCTCTTTATATTTCAATATAGGTAAGAGTGAAAAATTTTTTTTGAAGTCAAGCAATAGACGTTGTCACGTTAAAGCCACCGGCTGTGTAGAAGACACAGCCAACACCTAATTTTTCAATGGGGAGCTCGTTCACTTCCGGGGTCAGCGGGCGAAGGTGATGAGTTACTTTTTTCCATCCGCGCGCGGGTCGCTCTTCTACTGAGAAATTCTCAGTCACCCATCGACCGCGGGCGGGAAACGGAATTTATTTAAATTATAATCATGCAATATTCGTAATATAAGGCAAAATATTTACAGGAAACTCTTCATTATAGAATTATATTTAAAAATTAATATAAATTTAATAAAAAATAAAAACATAGGCCTATTTTATATAAAGATTTAAAAAAATTTCAGAATTTATAAATTATTTCATTTAAATACAATATTTATGTTTTTTTAAATAATTTTTTTTATTAGATAGTGAAATTAAATAAACTAAGCTTATATGAATAAAAAAGTGGAAAGGGAATTAAAATAATTAATTATTCAAATAAAATAATTTACAAAATTAATTTTTATTAAATCAAACAGCCGAAAAAGATAGCTAGCTACCCTGGCGATAATTTTTTTCCGCACCCAAACGCGATACTGTATACAAATTTCTTATTTAACAAAATATTTTAATGAATTTTTTTTATGAACGGCTTTAAAAAAAGTATTTGACAAGTAATAAAATTGCACCAACTGCCTATAAATAAATCAAAGAACTCTAAGGTCGTTATTTAGGAAATTTCGTGGACGCAAAGGAACTAAAATAAATTTTGTATTAATTATTTAATACTGTACATCGTTTAGACTACTTATTTTGCAGTCGTTTTCAAGTTTCAGATTCAAGTGAACTAATCTCTGAGGGACACACACCTACGTGAGGTTAGTCTCATATGCAATGAAGTTAGCAACATATAGATAAGTATATTGAGTGCAAAAAACATATATTTACGATATTCTATAGTTCTTTGGCCTTCATAAAAATCATTCATTCATAAAAATCTGTTAATTATTAACGAAATTATGAACAAAAACGTCATCAAAGAAAAAACACCAGTACACTCACTGGTCGAAAAAAATGAACCAAGCCAAAAATCAAAATAAGATAACATCAAAACAAAAAACAACATATTACAGCATCCAAACCAAAGCAAAATTAACATTATCATCATACAAACAGAAATTAAAAAAAAATAATATCATCAGAAGAAAACGATCACAATAAAAACAGAGGTCAAAACTAAAGTGTGAAACCAAACAAAACCATCCTAACCGCAATTTTGGATCTCTTGCAAAAAGTGTTCAGTGCTAAAAGAAGAACATATTCAGGATTTTTTTAAGAATTTTTCAAATGATGGCGAATTAGGGATAATTTTTTCTAAAAAATTTCTCACTCTGAAGTTGTTGGCGTGCAAGAGAATAAATAAAATGTCTTTTTTCTATTATAGATTAAGTGAAAACTACTCCAGGGAGTTGGTGGGGTTTAAAAAGAAATTTTTCCAGGTGTTATTGTCCAAATAAATTGATTTCAAATCTTTAATAAAAGCCTCTCTAGTGAAAGAGAGTATATTATTTGGAAGAAAAGAATGGTTAAGGCTTTAGAAATGAAGAATGTTATTACGGCGCTATTCTAGTAAGAAGAAGTGAAGGTGGGATAAATGGAACAAAAAGAGTTATGAAAAATCCCCTAAATCAATTGAAGGTCTTTGTTAAAAGAGAGAAAAAACGTTCTTTTATAAAATTGCAATGAAAAATGATTAATTTTTCTCATTGACACCAACTATTTCTAAGCGTAGTTTATAATCCTAGCAAAAGGATGAAAGAAATGGTAGAAATACCGAATATTTCTTTAGTAAATAAATCATGGTGTGCAAATTCGTGATTGCATGCTGGAAATAATGCAAAATTGTTCTATATCGACGTTCTAATTAGCAAAGTACCTAACTCCATTTTTGTTTATTTTTCAGGAGAGCCAAAAAACATTTCATTGTCATTGTTAGAGCCAATGTTAAACACTTTTCGAACTGAAAAAATTTGAATTACACTCTTATCCAGTTCAGGGCATAAGGAGAAAGATATTTTTCAAAAGAAAACACAAACAAAATGATTTTCGAAAAAAGTGGAGTTATGTGCGATGATCAGCTCCAGATTTTTAATTAGGGTTCATTGACGGATATAAATTAAAATATATATATAATTAAATAAAGACACTTTCTGATAGTTTATCTTCTTAAATAAATATAAGAAAATATTTGAGAGATAAGATCAGACCTTGGAGGGACTTGTTTATGCACGGGAATTCGAATTTCTCTCACAAGCTCATAAAATTTGATTCTAATAAGTTGAGTACCTAAGCGCCCCCCCCCCCCCCAGGGTCTCTGATCTTTTTTAAATTTATATTATATTATTCTTAAATAAAATACTAAGAAAGAGGAGGCGGTGCTTAGGTTAGGATAGGCTGAAGTGGCCGTTCCCGGAGAGGACTTAGGACACTTAGGCCAATTAGGCCCTTTGTGATACCACGGCGGGGCTACCCCCCCTTTCCTACCCTAAGAGGAGACTTCGGCATGATGTTTGAATTAATTGAGGCAAGCTGGATTCGAACCCGAGTCGTGTTGAGACTTCGGACTCCGTAATCCTCAGCTTAGCCGGGTTAGCCATTGCCTTCTCGAGGCGGTGGTTAGTTGTTGTTTTGTTTTGGTGAATGTTGTTGTTTTTTGTATTAACTAGAGAGAATAAATTTGTGTACTGAATTCATAATTCGAGTTTATTTGTTCTACCTGCGACAAAGCACTGGTTTGGAATATTGTATCTGACCACAATAGCCCCCAAGCAACTCTACGAAGAGAGGGAGTTGCTGTGACATCCCGTCCTGTGGAAGGGACGTAAAGAAGGTTCCCTCTCAGTGATGCATCCTTCGAAAGGAGTCGGTGCTGAGGGAGTCCCTCCTCAACTAAGACATCCTCCATAGCATAGATGAGGTTGGATAAAAGGAACCAGAAATAAGGAATAGTTCACTAGCTAGAAATGAACGCAGGAGGAGGAGGAGTTAGGAAATAATGTAACTTGACGGGGAGCCCGGTAGATGGCTGCGGCCAGAGAGGTGTGTGTCTTCGTGCCCGAAAGCACCTCGAGTAAATAAACTGGGATCCCGATAGGAATTTCAAATAAAAAATAAAACTACTCTAGATAGCGTTTAGTCACAGCATATTTTTTTTCCTTTGCAAGTTCAATATTGTAATCAAATTTTAATTTAAACTAAAAGTGTACTCTAATTGAAATTGATAGCTTTTTTTTATCCTTTTAGGCACCGTATTTAATATTTAACAAAGCAGAAAGAATTTCATTTGAGTTACCAAAATTTCATTAGATTTTATTCAGATTTAATGGCGGTGGACAACGATACAAAATTGTTTATTAATTTATCAGAACTCCAAGAATAACACTCAATAAGGCCGGGCCTTTTTTAGAATACACGTGAGAGACACAGAGCAATATGTAAGTGAGGTCGTATATAAGCAAATATAACATGTTATTAAAAAAATAACATAAAATAAATCCATCCACAAAAGCCAATTTAAAAGTGTTTCGTCTCATATAAAGTAGATCCTTAGAAATAAAATTTTATGCTAATAGGAATGGAGAGATTATTTTAAATCTAAAAAAAAAAATCGTTTGCATATTGAAAACAAAATTGTATTTTTTTCAAAGTCACATATTATTCTCTAGATGGCATCACGCAAATAAGCTACTTGTTGGATTTGGTCGTTGGGTGAACGAGAAAGAGACGAGACGAGAGAGCAACTTAAAAAAAATCTGGTGGATGGCGCACAGCACACAACTTTCTCTTACCTTCGGTAATCGAAAGTTGTGTTCTGTGCTTGTCACACCAGATTTTTTGTGTCGACATATATTTTGTTCCCGACAGTAAGGAACATATGAATTCAGATGTAAAATTTATAAGTATGTGAAAATATTTATATTTTGTTACCATGGCAACCATTTCTCCTATCTTTTCTATGGGGTACAAGAGTAAAGTGGTCTTCAGAAGATTTCAATCACAAAATGAGAATATACATTTTATAGAGATCTAAAAAAAATAATTGATTTTTGAATTTTAAAAAAAAATCGTTGGAGCAAATTTTTGAGAAAATCGAAAAAAAACTGAAAAAGTGCATCAGTAAAGTACTAGTACTCTTTGGCCGATTTTGATTAAAAGCTTATTTTTCCGGTCCCGGAGGGTGTTTAACTTAAATATAAAATTTCAACCTCCAGCTCAATTCCTTCATGCTTAAAATTGAACACACACCCTCCACCCACCCACCCACCCACCCACACACACACACACACACGACAGACCATGTCGGAAAACACTTTTTGGATTCAGGGGACCTCAAAACGTGGAAGATCCATAAAAACCTCGACATCGAATTTTTGACATGAACCAATACTTTCTCTCTATATATATATACATATATACATAGGTAAGAGAAAGTAAAAAGGAGTCATAAAAAGAATCCATTAAAAGAAGATAGGAAAAGCCGATGGCGATCTCTGGTCCACAAATGGGAGGAACGTGACCCGAGGCCTATTGCGAAATTCAATTAATTACTCCGGCCACAGAGGAGACCCTCGACTAATTAATTCGCTCTTGCCAAAATTGTTATTAGGGGGAGGAGTCTATTTCCTTGCGAGGAAAAAAGACACTAACATTGTAAGTAAGGAAATAAAATTAAAGCTTTTTTAAAAAGAAATACGTTGGATTTTTGGTAAACAAACTAATTAGGTATTTTTAATTTTGCCCACCAACCGTAAACGAATAGGTAAAGTTAATGTAATTGAATTAAGGGGGTTCAGGAGCGACGTCTAAACGTACTTAAAAAAAAACTAGACTATTATAAAAAGAATTTTTCAATGCGGTTTTTTTTTTTAATGAATTAAATTCATAATATTGGGACATCGAGCTATAATTTTTTTAATGACTTATTAAAAAATTAAGGAAATTAATTTTTTTGTTATCAAGCAAATACAAAATATGGGGATTGACTTCCCCGAGACTTTCTCGTATATTCTTTTGGAATTACGTCTAGGGTGAGTATGAACACGATTGCTTAAAAAACCAAAGCAGCTAGATCGATGAAATTTGGTATATGCTCCTACACTAAAATTGTAGATTTTCTATCAACTTTTGGAGTAAATACGTCACTTGGAAGCAGTACTTAAAAAGTTTTTTCCAAAATTTTGAAATTTTCAATTTCTTTAGTTATATTATGATAAAATACTCTATTTTAAAAAGTTTATATTTTTTGCATTTTTTTCGAAAACTGAATAGTTTTTTGAAATAATCACAGAAGAAATAGAAAATTTTCGTTAATTTTGATAAAAAATCAAAAACAAAATCAAACAGGTGTCATTAAAAAAAGGGTAAATATAAACAAATTCATTTGTTTCACAAATTCATTTGTTTATATTTACCCTTTTTTTTTTAATGACACCTGTATGATTTTGTTTTGATTTTTTATCAAAATTAACGAAAATTTTCTATTTCTTCTCGTGATTATTTCAAAAAACTATTCAGTTTTCGAAAAAATGTCAAAGAATAAAAACTTTTTAAAATAGAGTATTTTATCATAATATAACAAAGAAATTGAAAATTTCAAAATTTTGAAAAACTTTTTAAGTAAAGTACTACTTCCAAGTGACGTATTTACTCCAAAAGTTGATAGAAATCTACAATTTTAGTGTAAGGAGCATATACCAAATTTCATCGATCTAGCTGCTTTGGTTTTTAAGCAATCGTGTTCACCCACACACACACACACACACACACAGACATAATGCCAAAAATGGTTTTTTTGGACTCAGGGAGGTCTAAAACGTGGAGAAACATCAAAATCTCGGAAGTCGAATTTTTTTACGATTACATAACTTTCTCTATACGAGAAAGTAAAAAACAAACTGTCCCAATAATCTTTAATTTTTTTAAATTTAAAAATGAATTTATTGTTATTATTAATCACATATTAATTAAGACATTTTTAAAATAAGCTTAGATGATTTATTTAAAAATCAACTGTCAAATTAGTTCAGCATTCTTGCAATAGATGGCAGGCTAGTCTAACAGCCGATTGCCTAATGGCCTATATTCATATATTTTTATGCTTTTATAAAAGATACATAATATATAATAACATTTATAAAGTATTTATTAAAAGATCAATAAAAATCAACCAAGTGCATAAAATATTATTAGCTACCATTCTGACATCTCTTGGCAAATTTTTGAATTACTTGATATTTTGGGCATGCTTTTTATGACACACTACGCCATCTTAGCGGGAAAAACATGCGTAACCACTTCGCGCCCGTTCCCCAAGCAAGGGCGGATACAGGGGGTGGGGTAAAGGGGGTAATTACCCTTCATTTAACGAGCAAAACAAAATGTAAAAAAAAAAAATGAATCCCTTAACGAGCGAAAAACGTAAAACGTGTGACGAGACATAGTTTTTTTATTTTAATTATTTTAAATATTCATATTTTCATTTGTTCCGGAGGCGTTGTTTCGATTAAACAAAGTTTTGCATCTCTCTTGCTGTAATTATAATCTTGAAGTATCTAAAAAAATATATTTGTTTTCAATATTTTTATAAAAGAATATTCTATCGAGAAATTGCAGCGAACATTAAAATAAAATATGAAAGTCGAGTATCAAAATAAAACATTCAAATATTAACATTGAGGAATTAAGAATGCCACATTTGTTCACTAACCGATCTTAGAAAGCGTGTTGATTGGTGTGTTATGTGTAGGTTTTAAGGGGGAACGGAAGCGAAGGTGTTACGCATGTTTTTCCCGATAAGATGGCGTTGTGTGTCATAAAAAGTATGCCCAAAATATCAAGTAATTCAAAAAATTTGCCAAGAGATGTCAGAATGGTAGCTAATAATATTTAATGCATTTGGTTGATTTTCATTGATCTTTTAACAATAAATACTTTATAAATGTTATTATATATTATGTATCTTTTATAAAAGCATAAAAATATATAAATATAGGCCAGATATAGGCTAATTCTATATCGTATGTTAGACTAGCCTGCCATCTATTGCAAGAATGCTGAACTAATTTGACAGTTGATTTTTAAATAAATCATCTAAGCTTATTTTAAAAATTTCTTAATTAATATGTGATTAATAATAACAATAAATTCATTTTTAAATTTAAAAAAAATTAAAGATTATTGGGACAGATTGTTTTTTTATATTTGAAAGATTTTCAACTCGATTCTAAAAAGTCGATTATTTTCAATAAAAGATCGATTCTTGACTAAAGTCAGAGTCACCCTCTTTAGTTTATTTTTTAGACCTTCACTCTTCCTTTGAATAGTAAATAGAGAATAACTTTACAAAGTTACCAATTATTACAATTTGAATTTTTTATTTTAGTTATTAAAAGTTGCACAATAAGTTTAGAAAAAGAAGAAATGATTCTGTTCCATCAAAGCTTTTTGATCATCGAAGCCATTTTCTAATTTGAACTCATCAGGATCATTTATTAAAAGAGGGAAAAGTTTTTGAAAGGGAATCGTTGAGAGATGAAATGAAGAAACCGAAAAATAAAAAAGAAAAACCCTCGGAAAAAAGTTAATAGACAGAACGAGAAAGCAGAGAGAGACGGAGAAGGAAGGATACGTGACAAAACCAAGAAATTGTATAGAGAAAGAGGAATCGTTCAATTTTTTTCTTTAAATTTCATGTTTGGCCAAAGTGAAGATGAAAAAAAAAATAAAATTATGAAGGAAAAGAAAGGCAACATGATAAATAAATATTCTAAACCCCCCCCCCCCCCCCATTTCTAGTCCAACCATCATTAGGAGGAGATTTTATAAATGAAAGAATAGAGCTAGTAATTTTTTCGATTATTATATTCTTTTTCGCTTGACGTTTTGGTCCACCATCTTTAGAGGTTTAAATTATTATATACCAAAGATAAGAAGAAATATTTCACAAGAAGGCAGCCAAATTTTAAGGGCTAATGGAAACCTTCTTTACGTCCCTTCCACAGCAACTCTCTTTCCTCGTAGAGTTGTCTGCAGTGGGGTCAAACTCGGTTTTTTACATTTTTCCCATTCCAAGAGAGTGACGTCATGGAGCTCCTCCTTTTGTAAAATATCTTTCGGAACAAACCATTTATAAATATTTATATTCAGCATATTATTAATAAAGCAGTGTAAATCCAAGGTCTAAATTAATTTAGTCAGAAACTATAGAATTTGCAAACAAAACAAAAATGAATGTGAACTTGGTTATGTGCAGTCAACATCACTGCCAAATAGAAAAAAAAATACAAGCAAGGAGAAGCTTCATGACGTGGACCAATCAAAAACTGTGACCGGAAAATTGTTTGTTTACTAGTTTCTGGCCAACCTGTGTAAAGATCTTGGTTGCCTTGGGGCTATTGTAGTGAGATCCAATATTCCAATCCAGTGCCTGCTTGAGGATTTGTTTACATTAAATAAATATTTTTATTTAATGAAAAATCCCGCACGCCCAGGGTTTGAACAGGGATCTTCTTTGCAGAAGCCGACACCAGCGAGCCCCCCTTTCCAAATTAATTATTATATTTATTAAATAGAAGGCGATTCTTACGAATGCATGCTGGTAGACAAAGTTTGCACATGCATGATTGTTAAGTTTGCAGTTACGTGTGTAGCCGCCTATAGGGCAGAGGTCAAATAATTTTTCAATGGGCAATTCTGTTGTTGCTAGGAAAAACTTGTGTCATTCTTGTCACAAAAAGGGGGATTATTAATTTATCCAATCTTGAATACACACGCCTAGTGATAAAATGTTATCAAAGTCATTAAAACAATGCCGTTTAGATAAAGGCGAAGTTAGATAATAATCAAATCTAATCCTCTGAATGTTGACATTGGATTTATCAACGAATTATTTTAGTTATTGACTACAATTATAACAATCCATTGTGTTTGTTAGCAATTCGATCATCAAAGGGCCATTCTGTGCGTGTATATAATTTACGATTTCTCTTTGTCAACGGTCTCTAAGGGGTTCATAAAATACGTGGAAATCGAACAGAGAGAAGAAAAGGTAAGTCAAAGGGGATTCATTTTTTTCTTTTTTATTTTATTTTGATAAATAAAAGATATAGAACTTAAGCTTGTATTTATAATATCAAGCTTCCAAAGAGAAATACAATATTACTTTTATAGAGGATAAGAAAGAGAGGAGGGGACGTCTTGGAAAATCTAGGAGTAGATACTAGAGAATGAATCAGAAAAAATCTGGTGTGACTGGCGCACAGCACACAACTTTCTCTTACCTTCGGTAATCGAAAATTGTGTACTGTGCTTGTCACACCAGATTTTTGTGTCGACATAGATTTAGTTTTTGCCAATATACGAGTATTAGCATAATTCAAGATGTAAATTTTACAAACACAAATATTTATTAAGGAGTCAAAAACCAAGACATAGGCAGCTAAAATTATTTCTTTTATTGTTGCCGTTCCAGGCTGACGTTTCGGCCACTGGTCTAGGTCATCTTCAGAGTCGGAGGCGAGAATAAATGAAAATTACAATTTCAGCGACACACATTCGCATGAAGCGCGCTCATAGGACAACGAAAGAATGAGGCTGAAACTTCAGCCTGGAACGGCAAAAATAAAAGAAATAATTTTGGCTGCCTATGTCTTGGATTTTTTTTTGACTCCTTAATATTACTTCCAGCCACAAAGACATACCTCACAACAAATATTTATATTTTATGGCAACCATTTCTCCTATCTTTCATATTAAGTACAAGAGAGTCTTCAAACAATTTTGAGAGCAAAATGAGAATATGCATTTAAAAATAATAATAATAATTGATTTATGAATTTTAATCAAAATCGTTGGAGCGAATTTTAAGAAAATCGAAAAAAACTGAAAAAGTGCATCAGTAAAGTACTAGAACTTTTTGGTTGATTTTGTTCAAAAGCATATTTTCACTCGTCAGAGGAGTACCTAACTTAAATATAAATTTTCAATCTCTTAGCTCTCTTTTTCTTGAGATATTTTGCTCACAGACAGATAGAGCCTTTTTTGGACCTGAAAACATGTATTTTTATCAAAATCTCGGCATCGAAATTTTCATAATTAAGAAGTCAGAAAGTGGGAAATACCGCCTAATTCATAAAACTTAAATAACATTTTAAGACTTTGTTTGCCCTCGGGGTTTGGTGTAGAGGTTAGCGTGCTAACCTCATATAGCAAAAGTCGCGGGTTCGGACCCCAGGCAGTCCGATGATTTTATTTAAGCCATTTGGATTCCAAATGGCTTAAACAAAAAGGGTACCAGGCCCCCATATATGTATATTAAATAAATAACGGTTATGGTAAATGTCTTATATGGCCTAAGTTGCCGAAAAGACTGTGTGTATGTATGTGTGAATGTGAGTGTGAATGAGAAAAAAGTGTGAGTGTTAAAAAAAAAGTCTTTGTTCCGAAAGATTTTTTACAAAAAGAGGAGCTCCATGACTTCACTCCCTTGGAATGGAAAAAACGTAAACAAACCGAGTTTGACCCTCCCCCCTGCGTAGGCCTAAGTAAATATACTTATTAATCTTGTTGAATTAATATTTTCAGAATAATGCAAAGTATTAATACATTTGAGCATCTCATGAAGTTAAAAGGCTTATCTTTATTTTTAGTTTATCTTTTTCCATATTTATATTTTTTGACGTTTCCTGTTGAGGTTATAATCATAATAATCGGAAAGACATGTGACGTTTTTGGAAAAATGGCCGAATTTTTTACCATGTTGCCAAATTAATTTTTTTTTTTTTTTTAACACACTTTTTTCTCATTCACACTCACAATCACACACACATTCACACAGTCTTTTCGGCAACTCAGGCCATATAAGACTTTTACGATACCGTTTTTGATTAAAATACATATTTGGGGTCCAGGCATTCTATTTAAGTCATTTGGTATCCAAATGGCTTAAATAAAATCATCGGACTGCCTGGGGTCCGAACCCGCGACTTTTGCTACACAAGGTTAGCACGCTACCCCTACACCAAGCCCCGAGGGCGCACAACTTAATTTGATTTATATGTTCATGAATAGAAAGTTTACTAAAATACAAATGATCGTTTCTCAAGTCCTCTTTTATGAATTAGGCGGTAAATGTATAAAAGAGATGCCAGTCAGTTCGGATAACTCGTAGTGCCATCCACGTACTCAAAGATTTATTATCCCCATCAAACGTCCTAATTGAATTCTTTTTTCGAATTGACTTTTAATCCGACAGAATGAAACCCACCTCTATCGAATAAATCTGTGTTTAGTAGCGAGTTCGGCCTTTGCATGAAAACAGCTGATGAGTTGAAAACGAGCCGCCGGTGCTCGTGAACGGAATCGAGATCGATGCTATCATCTGAAGAAGAAGAGAGGGTGGCAACCCCCCTCCCCTCTCGCCGACCTCCTTCCAAGTCCTATTTTGGGAATTCGAAACGCAACCTCCTATAACCCTATCTTCCTCCCGGGATTTCCCCTTGAGGTTTCAATCCCAATGGCTTTGGGGCGACGACGTGGCACGATTACCGGATCTTTTTTTTTATCAACCATGCAATCCGAAGCAGTTCGTTTTAGGAGGGAATGGGGAGGGGGGGGGGATAGGATCAACCAATGGGATAAGAATATAGGCGAATATGATATATGATTTACGGTCAGAGATGAATTTATTTTTGGAATTAGAGATATCCTCTCTAAAATCCTGTAATCTTCAAAAACATCCAGAGATTTGGATGAATCTATGGGGATTTGTGATAAAAATAAATATTAATGTTATATCAATCTCTATTTGAATGGAAACGATTAAATTTCGAACGAGGAGAAAATTGGATTTTTTTTTCATTTTAAGGTTGTTAGGACATTAAGGTACTTATATAGATTAAAAGCTAATTTTTACTTTCTCTTACCTCTATATATATGTTAATATATATAGAGAGAGAAAGTATTGGTTTCATGTCAAAAATTCGATGTCGAGATTTTGATGGATATACACGTTTTGAGGTCCCCTGAATCCAAAAAAGTGGTTTTCGCGACATGGTCTGTCTGTCTGTGTGTGGGTGAACAAGATATCTCAAGGACGAAAAGAGCTAGGAGGTTGAAATTTTATATTTAAGTTAGGCACCCCCACGGGACGTGACACGATGCTTTTGAACAAAATCGACCAAAGAGTACTAGTACTTTACTGATGTACTTTTTCAGTTTTTTTCGATTTTCTCAAAATTTTCTCCAACGATTTTTTTTTAAATTCAAAAATCAATTATTTTTTAGATGCTCTTTAAAATGTATATTCTCATTTTGCGATTGAAATCTTCTGAAGACCACTTTACTCTTGCATTTCATAGGGAAGATAGGAGAAATGGTTGCCATGGTAACAAAATATAAATATTTTCCCATACTTATAAATTTTACATCTTGAATTCATATGTTCCGTACTGTCGGGAACTAAATATATGTCGACACAAAAAATCTGGTGTGACAAGCACAGCACACAACTTTCTCTTACCTTCGGTAATCGAAAGTTGTGTACTGTGCTTGTCACACCAGATTTTTTAAAAGTAATATTCATTGGAGTGTAACGTAAGAAATGATTCCCTATTAATGTAATTCCCTCCCCTCGTTATAGCCTAAAAAGAGATAAAAAAAAAAACTTTCTCTGCCGACTCGGGTGTCATTCTTTCGAATTACTCCAAAGGGGTCAATCTGAAAGGCCTTAAATAAGACATTATCTTGGTCAGCTTAAGAGCTCCCGTGGGAACGCACACGAATCCGGGATTTCATTTCGAACGGTGAGGAAATTCAGACATTTATATTGGAGATAAATCAGGAAAAACATTTGGAAAAAGTTTTTATCGTAAAGGTGAAATATTTTCCTTTGTTTTTATGCTTAGATGGAGTCAGTGGCGGATCCAGAGATGTTTCTCGGGGAGAGGGGGGGGGGTAATCTGGAGTGACTGGTCGCACAGCACACATTTTTTCTTAATTTCGGTAATTTAAAGGCGAATTCTGTACTTGTTTCCCAGAATATATAATAAATACAAATCAAATTTTTAAGTATTAAGTTTTTAAAATTTTACATTAAAAATACATTTTTTTTATGTCTAGATTTGATATGCGCAACCTTGACCTATTTTATTTTTTATATTCTTTGATATTTTATTATTAATTTTCCTAGTACGTACGAAATATATAAAGTAGAAAATCGATTATTTGAATTTCAGTCAACCGATCTTCAATTATCCGGACACAAGAAAGTTGGTTTGTTTTTAATTCTGAAGATGAAAATTAACAAGACATAATAAAATTTATAATGTTGATAATAGAAGTGGCTGTTCAGCAATTAGAATGTTGAAGGAAGAGAGATGTCAGCCAAAAAAAGGAGCCTCATCGAATAAAA
>JAKCPI010006988.1:0-124182 GCA_023213315.1 Euborellia annulipes | reverse complement strand
ATCAACCAATTGGCTTATGTTGTGAATATATGTATTTTTTAAATTATAATTCAATCATTCTACATATTAATTTTCTAAATATCTCTAACCGAAAATGTTCATAGAATATATGATTGTATTAGTGTCTGTATGCCTATATTGACAACCCGCAAGCTCTGAAGATGGTCTGACTAACTGAACAGCCAGCCTAGTGGGTCAATAAATGAACTAGCTTTAGCTGCTCTTCTTTTATTTACCTATCAAAATCCTTTATACTATATTATATTATTTAATATTTTATTTTTCATAATCCTGAATTTTATATTCGTTTTTTTTTTATTATTTTCGTTTGCTGACGTCATTTAGGGATTATACAATGGTGTAGTGTAATATTTTTTAAATACAATAGTATTGAGACTAAAGTCCGGTAGTTAGGTACACGCTCACTAAGTTTTTTTCTGAGTAAAAGAAAAAATTGAGATAATTTTTATTTTGATACGCATATTTTGAAATTTATAAATTTTTTTTTTTTAGACACTCACACTCATTCACACAGTCTTTTCGGCAACTCAGGCCATATAAGATTTTTGACGATAACCGTTATTTGAATATAGGCATATATATATTTGTGGTCCAGGCATTCTTATTTAAGCCATTGGTATCCAAATGGCTTAAATAAAATCATCGGACTACCTGGGGTCCGAACCAGCGATCCCTGGTATACAAGGAAGGCGCGCGACCAGCTACACCAAGCCCGAGGGCGAAATTTATATTAAAAGAAACATTTTCATGTATATTCTTTTGTTAAAAAGGGTCGTTCGGCTTATTGTCTGCTTTAAAAAAGGTATTTCTCCGTCAAACAAGCTGCCATTTGGGCTGCCTAACTACCAGACTTTAGCCTCAATACTATTGCAATAGATGGTAGTACAGTCGACGCCACAAATCCATGATATATTCGAAAGTGGAGCCTTGAGCTTAGGCAACCAAAATGCTTAGCCGTCGGAATTGTTGTTTTAAAAGAAGCTTTTCCCATTCTGTTCATTAAAAAAAGAAGATTAATTTATTTTTAAAATATTGCTTTTGTTCAAAGCTCCACTTTCTAGCACATCAGGCTCTTGTGGTTCTACCTGTAGCGATGGCTGCCGAGAGACGTTCCTCACTCTGATTCTCCAGGACCCACACCAAGATTTAAATAACAATATTATTTTATATACTTTATTATTTTGAAACACCCTATATCTAGTAATGAGTGATTGATTTATTAATTAACTTATAATTTAACATAATTTGCAATAAACATTTAATAATAACGCAAATTGACAATTTCTTGATGAATAAAAGAGAGTTCATTAATCATAATACTAATAATAATAATAATGGCTATCAAACTTTATTATTTATCATTTTATATACTAGGGTAAACACTGAATATATAGGGGAAGTAGGTGTAATTAATTATATTCTCTTTCTGTTTTAGACTGAGGCCTTATGATTTTAGATAAATTTATTAATAATATCTAGTAGCAAGGAATTAAGAAAAGAGCAATCTGGTGTGACAAGCACTCTTACCTTCGGTAATCGAAAGTTGTGTGCTGTGCGTTCAATCACACCAGATTTATTGTTATATGGTCTAATTTTCCTAATTTTTTTTTGGAGTATAGTTTGGAACCTATATTATTATTATTACTATTATATATTCTTTTCAGGTCAACAGCTACCTGGGGCTTGTCATGCTGATAGGAAAGAGATCGCCTCCCCAAACGTCAATGGTCGTCTACCATAGGTAACACAACGCTACTAATAACAAATCCATATCATTTCCTCATCACTTAGTACCAATCTTTAGAAGTTGCGGTCTAAATTTCATTACATCCCGAAATTGTGCCTTTGAGTTACAGTAGTTTTAGTAACGCTACTTTTGCTATTTTCAAAAGAATGGAAAAACATATAGCTAGAGTTGAATTGCTTCCGCACCCATCTTATTCTCCAAATTTGGTCCCAGCTACTATTGACGCACACATCAAAAAGATACTGCAGAGAATGATTTTGACTCCATTGAAGTGATTACCTAAACAAACGTCTCTCTTAAAACCAAAAATAAATCGTTCTTCAGTGGGATAGAAAAGTTAGGAAATCATGAAAATAATCAATCGCTCTTGAATGAGAAGTTTTTTTTTTTTAATTTCATTTAAGGTGTTTTTCGGCATCGGAGGCCATTTAGACCCCGTCCCTATTTATTTCAATTGATTGGTATCTAATTAAATGGAAATAAATTTTGTTGCCAAGCATGGGATGGGAACCCGCGACTCTTGGTACAAATGGCCATCACGCTAATAACTACCCCAAGGCCCGAGGGTAATGAGACTATGTTGATGAATAAAAGAAGACTTGGCAGTTTTTGTAGTTAGTCCTGGGACTTATTGATCAATTATGGTGACTCTTGTAAAAGCGCGGGACTTTTTGCCTCATTGCCACTGGTTTGCAATAAATTCAAAAAACCTCCCTTAAATTTGGGGTGTGACCCAATATAGTTCGAAAAATACTGTTAATTTAAAAAATCTTTCATAATTATATGATAACTAAAATAAAAAAATAAAATATTTTTGTTTATTTTATTATTATGTAGTAAGTAGCTAGTACTAGAATGTCATGAAGCAATAAAACAGTCCGAATTAGGTGCAAGATGTTGCCTAGTAACTAATATGCGTGTGCATCCGGCGCCCCATGGCTGCTGCCCAATCAGTGGCAATGAGGGAGCTCTGGGCTGATTGCCACCCCCGTTACCCCCTCCACAAGGTGAAATGGCAATTGATTTGCAATTCGAACAGCGGAAATGAGAGACAGGGTCGTCACCGAATTAAATCACATTCGAGCTTCACATTAGATTTTAAAACTTTTTTCGTTTCTTCTCTCTCTTTTTTTTTTTTTAATAAAAATATAACATTTCTTTATATAAAAAAAACAATTTTTTTTTTATTATTATGAATTAATATTCGAAATTGAATTATAGGTTATAATATAAAAAAAAAATTGATGAAGATTTAATTACAAAATGTTTAATAAATCAATTTTTAAGTAATAAAAGTTGTCACAGCTGGTGTCTCTGGTTCGATTCTCGTACCAAGCGAGAAAAATTTATTTCATTTGTATTGGTTATCAATCATTTGAAATAAATAGGATGAGCTCTATTTGGCTTTAGAAGTCGAAAAAGACCTTAAAACTCTGGTGTGACTAGTCACACAGCAGACAATTTTCTCTTATCTACGGTAATCGAAAGTTGTGATCGGTGCTTGTCACACCAGATATTTTTGTGTCTACATATATTTAGTTTCAGCTGATATATTAGAATTCAAGATAAGGATAGAAAAATATTTATATTTTTTACCTCCTATCCTTCCCAAGGGCGGATACAAGGGGGGGGGGGGGGGAAGGGGTAATTACTCCCCCTGAGATTTGAAAAAAAAAATGTATTTTTAATGTAAAATTTTAAAAATTAATACTTAAAAATTTGATTTATATTTATATTCTGGCAAACAAGTACAGAATGCGCCTTTAAATTACCGAAATTAAGAAAAAAATGTGTCATGTGCGACCAGTCACTCCAGATTACTCCCCCCCCCCCCGAGAAACACCTCTGAATCCGCCACTGATCCTTCCTAATAAGTACAGGAGGAAAGTGTGCTTCAAACAATTTTAAGGGCAAAATGAAAGAGAAATGAAATTAAAGAGCATCTAAAAAATAATTGATTTTTGAATTTTAATCAAATTCGCTAGAGCGAATTTTAAAAAAACTGAAAAAGTACATCAGTAAAGTGTTTGACCGATTTTGTTTAAAAGCTTTTTCCCTTGGGGGGGGGGGGTGCCTAATTTAATTTTAAAATTTCAACCTCAAAATTCGATGTAGTAGTGTAGATGTGTAGTGGATCTACATGTTTTGAGGTTCCCTGAGTCCAAAAAAGTGGGTCTCCTTGAAAAATTTGAACATTTTTTTCTATACTTTTTTTTTTTTTTTACTTTTTTCAATTTAATTTTCAAATAATATTTTTTTCTACTTTATTAGCCATTATCATAATTTATACTTGGTTTTTTCATTTATTGTAACAGCTTTAGTAACACCCAGTTCATTACATAAACAAATCACGGCATTTACATTTACAATAGGAACAAGTATTAAAAACAATTTCTCATTTGAATTTTATATAAATTATATATTTATTTGGGAGAATTGACATACAAAACAGTGTGTGTTCATTCAAAATAATTTAAATAAATTTTATTCGGCCGAGTAACGAACCGCTCATAACAAAGAACATAAAACACGTGATCTTTACCTTTTTTTTAATGCTGTGGTTCTAACCCTACAATATAGCAATTTTCAAAATTTTTTTAGGCCTCTCTTTTGGGGATTTAAGGGTCAAACTAATTTTCTTGAACTCTTACTAATGCCAAACTTCATATCGAGATTCTAACAGGAAGTTTTCTCAAACAAAACGTGACACTCAGACATACATACAGATTAATTATATATTCATCAATATATACTGTATATATATATATATAGATTATCCTAATCCGATTTTTACTTTCTCGTATACGAAGAGAAAGTATTGATATCATCAAAAAATTTGATGATTCTCAACGTTAAAAAAACACATTCTTGGAATTATGTTTGTCTGTGTGTCTGGTCACGATTACTTAAAAACGCAAGAACTATGAAATTAGGAATATACTTACATTAAAATAGTAAGTCCATATCTAAAAAATATAAAGAAAAAAAGCCATCTGCAATAGACTTAGTTATCTCAAAAACTAATAACTTTTCAAAAAAAAAACGTAATATAATAAAAACTTTTTAAAATAGTATAATTACCATTAATATGACAAAATAATAATAATAATAATAAAAATAATAAATTTCAAAATTTTCGTAACAACTTATAAGATAAATGGTGATGAAGTTAGAAAAATAACAAGAGGTTTGAGGCAAATTTTCTTTTATTTAGATTTTCGCCCTCACGGCTGACGTTTCGGCCTGAGATCAAGGCCATCTTCAGAGCTGGGTGGCAATGGGTGAATATTTTTAAAGTATAAGGGTATTTTATGGCTGGTAGAATTTGTAACAGGAATGAAAGTTAGAAGAAAAATTTTTAAAAACAGCGACAATAGTCTCTAGCTAGTTGTTTTCTGTGCTTGTCACACCAGAATTTTTCTGTCAACATATATTTAGTTTCCGACAATATGATACATTCGAAATTCAAGATGTAAAATTTTGTAATATGAGAAAATATTTATATTTTGATACCATGGGCACCATTTCTCCTATCTTTCCTATGAGGTACAAGAGTGAAGTGGTCTTCAGAAGATTTCAATGGCAAAATGAGAATATACCATGTACATTTTAAAGAGAATCTAAAAAATAATTGATTTTTGAATTAAAAAAAAAATCGTTTGAGCGAATTTAGAGAAAATCGAAAAAAACTGAAAAAGTGCATCAGTAAAGTACTAGTACTCTTTGGTCGATTTTGTTCAAAAGCTTCGTGTCACGTCCCAGGGAGTTGCCTAACTTAAATATAAAATTTCAACCTCCTAGTTCTTAAGATATTTTGTCCCCAGACACATGTCGCGAAAACCACTTTTTTGGATTCAGGGGACCTCATAACGTGTATATCCATCAAAATCTCGACATCGAATTTTTGACATGAATACTTTCTCTCTCTATATATATATTTACATATATATAGAGGTAAGAGAAAGTAAAAATAACACGGGGATATTTTTATTTTAATAAACTTTTGTGGAAGTAAGTACTTATTCGAAATAAGGTAGTACTGATTTTTATGACTTCTTGACAAAGTAAACCTATATAATATATAAGATAAAGTATATAGGCAATCACCTTTAATTTCTTATAAAGTTTGAAATTATGTATGGAAATTATGAATATTATGTTGATCTTGGAGAAATAAACCCACATAGCACTGCAACCAAAAAGTGGACATTTAGACGTCGAAGGGACGATGCTGCAACTTTGGGACATCGCAGAACGTCCCTGCGGCGTCGAAATGTCCGATTTTTGGTTGCAGTGCTATGTGGGAATAAATACATCTTTTAATAAAAATGACAATATATTAATATCTTACAAATTCTATAGCAAACAAAGAATTTTTTTTTGTTTAGTTAAAGTACTAATCAAGATATTGCAAAAAACCTTTAGAAAAAGAATTTTATAGATAGCTAAAGAAAAAACAAACTTGTTTTTGTTTTCTTTCTTTGCAATATTTGATACTTTTTTTTCAATAACTTTAAATCCTTTCATTATCCAAGTAGAATACAAATAATATGCTAAAAGTAGCTATTTATTTTTCATTCATAGCCGTAACGTTTTATATTAAAAAAAAGAGATAATAGAAAGATTTTGACAATTTGATATCTAGAGGAAGAAAATATTTAAATTCTATTTTGCTAAAATATCTTCTAGTGGAATAGTATTGAGACTCAAGCCCGGAGGTTAGGCAGCCCAACGCACACGCACACGCTTTCTTGCCTGCTTTGAAAAAGCTATTTCTCATACAGCTTTAGTTTTCCATTTGGGCTGCCTAACTACCGGGCTTTATTCTCAATGCTATTGCAATAGATGGTACATGTATTGTCTGTATCATTAATAAGTAGCACAATGCTATCTTTAGAGTTGACGTTCAGCCCTCCCAATTACATATTACTAACAAATGCCAACCATAAATACCATGAGCTCTTATCACACTTGTTTTAGGCTTAATGAATAAAATATATTAATTATTCAATTATTTTTTTTTTTTTTTATTAGTACATTTGACGTTTTTTTTTTTTCATTTATTTGCCCTTTAGCCGTAGGCCATCTGGCTAAAATCATACATTAACTATACAAAACTTACACAAAACAATATGTATACAATAGTAACAAAAAATCAAAATAATATTGATACAAAGCAAAAACCAAAGCAAAATACAATAACAAAATAAAATTACAGTAGCAATCCAATAACAAAACAATAAAAATACAATAATAAAACAATAACAAAGCAATAATTTTATAACATTTGACGTTATTTCAACAATAAAAAATTCTGGAATGACTTCCCCTAAACTTTCTTGACAAAAGTTGATACAGATTTTTAGTGTAAGAATTATTCAATATACCAAATTTCATTGATCCGGTTGCTAGCGTTTTTCAATAATCGTGTTCACACCCACAGACACACAGAAATAATTCCACAAATGTTTTTTTTTTTTTTTTTTTTTTTTTGTAAAACGTCGAGAATCATTAAAAACTCGAGATCATCGATTACAATACTTTCTCTTTATATACAATACTACGTACAAGAGAAAGTAAAAAAGCAAATTTATACGTAAATAATAATAAATCGATTGATGCGTCTTCTGGTTATTACGATCATCCAATATAACGAGATTATCAACTATTGTCAGTTAATTTTTAACGTCGCGAGGATTAATTATTATTACGGCGCTCTTCATATCAGAGGACATTTGTTACCATTCATCATGGATAGAGTGATCGATAGCTCGAATTATTCCGAATTATTCCATGAATTTCTAGCCCCACTAATTATTAACTAGTACTTAGATTAATTTTCAAAACAGCATATCATATGACCCTCCTCTACCTATTTAAGCCAAAATACTGTCCTGCTTTTGTAAACATTTTTTAGCTCTTGTTTCATAATAGTTTTTTATTTTATTTAAGGTCTTTTTCGTCAACGAAGGCCATTTAGACCCCGTCTTTATTTCATAATAGTTTAATTTATTTATTAAATGTCTCTATAAATCTTGTTTTTGGATTAAAAAAAAAAACGTGTATAACCTTCAAAATCTCGACATCGAATTTTTGACATGATCGCAATACTTTCTCTCTATATATTTCATATATATTCTTAGAATAATTGAATATCTACAGCCATTCAACTCAAGAAATTTTATATATTCTTATATTTACTGGCGGAAAAATATTTTCCACTTCACATTCTCCTATTCCAGGATCCCGGGCTCATTTTTTTACAATTTATTATTATCAAGCTAATTTTCCGTGAGTAGCTTCATTTTGATGAGACGCCCAATTTTTTCTCTTACAACAATTCTTGATTGTAGTAGCTAACAGGGATAAAATATGTCGATTTAACGATTCTCAAAAATTTATTATTATTTATGAGTTTTTTAATTAAATCTTAAGAAAATTATTAACATTATTGAAAAAAAAATAATATTTTTCATGTACATGCTGGAAGGAGAGGACTCCGAACATACATTTTGTAGGACAAATATTTTTTTTCATTGTTGTTCATGTTAATAATTTTCTTAAAATTTAATTAAAAAAACCCATAAATAATAATACATTTTTGAGAATCGTCAAATCGACATATTATATCCCTGCTACTCCTGTTAGCTTCCACAATCAAGAATTGTTGTAAAGGAAAAAGTTGGGCGTCTCATCAAACTGAAGCTACTCACGGAAAATTAGCTTGATAGTGATAAATTGTAAAAACGGGCCCGGGATCCTAGACTATCTCTTTTTTTCTAATTTATAAAATTTTTACTAAAAAATATCTTTGAAACCGGGTTTATACTGAATTTAATGAGAAAATAAAAATAGAATCAAATGACCTTAATGGACATTTACAATTTAAAATCATTCATGGAATTTATTAACACATTAATCTATACGTTTGGTACCTACATATATATATTCCCTTCAAATCAATTAGCTCACATAATTAAATGATGAATTTCTATTCTCTTCGCTATTAAATATATTCCCTCTATTAATAATATGGTCAAGATTTAGTGCCTATTAAAATTTATTTCACCGCTAATAATAGTAATGGAATCTATATAATATAGAATCATCATAAAAAACGCCCTAGTACTGTAGCTTATTTTAATTTTTTAAATAATTTCCATAAAGGATTCTGTGGGATATTTTTTATTATTTTTAAATTTACCTTACCCTTGATCTGTCTCAGCAGTAGGGCATTAGCTTGATACTAATCAATTGAAATAAATAGGGTTCTAAATGGCCTCAGATGCCTAACAAGACCTTAAACTAATTTTAAAAATCTGGTGCTACTGGTCGCACAGCAAACAACATTCTCTTATGAAAAACGAGAGTCGTGTTCTGTGCTTGTCACACCAGATTTTTTTTGTGTCCGGATATATTTAGTTTCTGGTGTAAAAGATGTAGAATTTATATTATTAAGTATAGGAAAATATTTATATTTTATTACCATAGCCATTTCTCCTATCTTTTCTATGAAGTTAAAGAGTAGAGTGGTCTTCATAAGATTTCAAGGACAAAATGAGAATATACATTTTAAAGAGAATCTAAAGAATAATTGATTTATGAATTTAAATCAAAATCCTTTGAGCGAATTTAGAGAAAACAAAACTGAAAAAGAACATCAGTAAAGTACTAGTACTCTTTGGCAGATTTTGATTAAAAGCTCACGCCTTTAACAATGGATATCCCATTAAAAAGGCTCATTAATCGAATACCTGTTTGCTCAGGGGTCCACATCTTATGGGTACGTGGATGGCGACCATGAGCTGCCCGAGCTGGGACTGGCAGTCCTTCAGTTCTTTAAATGTCTGTCTCGTCCTTCCTCTTTTCAACAGGCGTCAGACCGAAGATTAATCGAATACCTGTCCATTTCAACATCATTAAATTCTCTATATAAATTAAACTTAAGTATTTCGAAGGGGGTGAGGAACTAGATGGACCACTTGGGGATACCTCTCTTGTTAATTAATTAAACCATCTTATCCCCCCTAAGAAATAAACCTCTTTTTATCATTTTCCACACCTTTAAAGGTCGAATTTCAAAAATATCTTAATGGGTATATTATAAAATATAGGCCTTCTCTCCACGCTAAGGGTTGTTTTTTTTTTTAATTTATTGATATATTAATTAGCTAATTAAATATAAATTTATTAAAAAAACGTGAAGCCCACTTTAATTTTTTTAAACTCATAAATTAGGTAAAATTATTTCACGCACTGACGTTTGTAAATTAGAAATAGATTGAAATGTCTGTCTGTGTTTGTCTGGGTAAAAACTTACATAATCGTCAAGTTGTCAAAAAAAGTTCTCTTTTATACTATATTAAAAGGTCACACACAAACACATTCATCAAAGATTATATAAAACGAATAAAAGGCCAAATAATTATATTTTTATATAAAGGAAATGGAACATTCCTTACCTTTTCAGAGTTTTGTAGAATTTTTAAGAAGGAATTTTTACATTCTTTTACTTTTATATGTAATTGGCTAAAAGCATATTTGATTAGTGTGAAAAAAAAAATAAAGATTCGATGTCTAAATTTAAACAGAAATACATATTTTGTTTCCTAATTAGTAATGAGATCTAAATGGCCTTAGATGCCGAAAAAGACCTTAAAACCAAATAAAAAAAAAAATCTGGTGTGACTGGCGCACAGCACACAACTTTCTCTTACCTTCGGTAACGAAAGTTGTGTTCTGTACTTGTCACACCAGATTTTTTGTGTCGACATATATTTAGTTCCTGACAGTACGGAACATTTGAATTCAGATGTAATAAAATTTATAAGTATGGGAAAATATTTATATTCTGTTACCATGGCAACCATTTCTCCTATCTTCCCAATGAAATACAAGAGTAAAGTGGTCTTCAGAAGATTTCAATGTCAAAATGAGAATATACATTTTAAAGAGAATCTAAAAAATAATTGATTTTTGAATTTAAAAAAAAAATCGTTTGAGCAAATTTTGAGAAAATCGAAAAAAACTGAAAAAGTACATCAGTAAAGTACTAGTACTCTTTGGCCGATTTTGATTAAATGCTTATTTTTCCGGTCCCGGGGGTGTTTAACTTAAATATAAAATTTCAGCCTCATAGCTCAATTCCTTCATGCTTAAAATTGAACACAGACACACCCACCCACACACACACCCACCCACACACCCACACACCCACAGACAGACCATGTCGCGAAAACCACTTTTTGGATTCAGGGGACCTCAAAACGTGAAGATCCATCAAAATCTCGACATCGAATTTTTGACATGAATCCAATACTTTCTCTCTATATATATATTACATATATACATAGGTAAGAGAAAGTAAAAAATGTAACAAATAATATAATTTACTTTATCAAGCTGCAATAATTTTTCCAGTGGGGAGGGGAAAACACATATAAATAAATTAATTGTAATTTTAATTACATGATTTTGATGGCAAACAAGTTTTATTTGTATTCGAAATTTAATGTTTTATACTTTGCGGACTAAAAGAGGGGTAAGTTGGTGATACGACTACTTATCTCTTTTGTGTTCTGAATAAGCCACGGGTCAAAGGCAGAATAGATGTATTATTGAAATTGTTTTAGGCCCAGTACCTTTAGAATTATTTTAAAATAACAATATGACAAATGCCCAAAGAGATCTTTAATTTCATTAAAATATTAAGGTAAGCACACATACAGACATATTTTATTTAAATCGCTTTTTGTGTGTATCAATTAACAAAATTAAAAAATCTGGAGTGATGGTAGCACCAGATTTTTTGTGTTGAGATATATTTAGTTTCCGACAGTACGGTACATTTGAATTTCAAGATGTAAAATTTATAAGTATGGGAAAATATTTACATTTTGTTACCATGACCATTTCTTCTATCCTTCCAATGAAGTACAAGAGTAAAGTGGTCTTCAGAAGATTTCAATTACAAAATGAGAATATACATTTTAAAGACAATCTAAAAAATAATTGATTTTTCAATTAAAAAAACAAATCGTTGGAGGGAATTTAGAGAAAATAAAAAAAAACTGAATAAGTGCCTCAGTAATGTACTAGTGCTCTTTGGTCGATTTTGTTCAAAAACTTCGTGTCACGTCCCATGGGGGTGCCTAACTTAAATATAAAATTTCAACTTCATAGCTCTTTTCGTTCTTGAGATATTTTGTTCACAGCAGACGGACAGACTCACACACACAGAAAGACCATTTCGCGAAAACCACTTTTTTTGGATTCAAGGGACCTCAAAACGTGTATATCCATTAAAATCTCGACAATTTTTGACATGAATCCAATACTTTCTCTCTATATATTAATATATTAACATATATATAGAGGTAAGAGAAAGTAAAAAAATCATGGATATGTAAAAAGTTCAGTTGTTTTTTATTTATTTAAAAATTTTTTGACACAATTAATTGAAACCTTTTTTATTTATATATCCCTCAGGTTCAGTTTATACCCATATAGAGTATTTATTGTTTCTCTTCTTATTCTTCTTATTTTATTTCTTTCTCCTTCGTTGTTTTGACATCACATCGTGCAGGTTTCGTCGACAACGAACCGGAAATAATTCAACACGGCTCGCCAATCGAGAAACCTGAAGCATGTGAGTCGATTGCTGGAGGGGAAAAAAAAAGAAAATTCTCTCTGGAATATATACACTAATATATAAGAAAAAAAGAAACTTACCTTTTTTTTCTTTAATAGAAATATCCCGTTTAATTATCAATATCTAAAAAAAAAAAGATTTTATTTTTTTCATTAAACAAATAAGAAATGATAATAAATAAATTATAAATTTCATTTCGTATTGATTAAAAATTGATTTTGTGAACCGTTCGTATTCTTACCTGCTGAGAGTATTTTCTCAAGGGGCTTTCAAAAAAACATAAAACGCAAAATTACGATCTTTTCCACCTGCTTCTAACCTTCATATTCATTTATTTCTTTTTTTTAGTCCTTCCGGCATCTTAGGCCAGTAGCGTAGCCAGGATTTCCTCTTGGAGGGGCCCAAAATTTTTATTAACCCCCCCCCCCTCTTCTCCAAGAAACTTCAAGTGCAGAAATTTTTTTTAGATAATATAATAATTATAAATAAAAAACAAATAAAAAAAATTTTTTTTTTCTTGAAATAAAAAATAATTTTAATACAAAAACATATAACCAAGTATTTATTAATTTAAATAAGCGAAAAATGTAGGTACCGCCAGGATTTGCACCACGGATCTTGTCGATTTACGCTCAACACGCCCTACTGTTGGACCAGAGTACGCACTCGCTTATTTAAATTATAAGAATATAAGAAAATAAAATTTCTTTGAAATGATTTTGAAACTCCCCCCTTGGAGTAGATTAGTTCAATTCCTACGGCGGACCCTCGTAGTGGGGGGGGAGGTAATCTGGTGGGACTGGCCGCACACTTTCGGTATTTTAAAGTTGCATTCTGTACTTGTTTACCAGAATATATAATATATAGATACAAAATAAAATTTTTTATTAAAATTAATTACCTCCTTAACCCCCTTTTTTGTACCCGCCATTGGTATAAGTAGAAGATGCTTATGAGATGCTTTTTTCAAATTTTATGCTTATTGAACAACTTTTTATTCAAGATTTTTATGCTTTTTTAAGCACCTATTTGCCCTCGGGACTTGGTGTAGGGGTTAGCGTGCTAACCTCGTACACCAAAAGTCGCGGGTTCGGACCCCAGGCAGTCCGATGATTTTATTTAAGCCATTTGGATACCAAATGGTTTAAATAAGAATGCCTGGACCCCCAATAGATATATTAAACATACCAGTATCTTAAATTGCCTAAGTTGCCAAAAAGACTGTGTGTGAATGAGAAAAAAGTGTGAGGGTCTATCCATATCAAGTGATACAGAAAAAAATAATTGGTCGCTCGACCATTTTGTAAAAAAATAATATTTTTTTCCTAGATTCCTACATTATTTCTGAGTTCAAAAGTGATTTTAAAAATTTTTTATCTCTTTTGGTACTGCTACGGCGGCCATTTTGTTTTGCAAAACGCGCTAATTTTGGCGTATTTAAGGGTTTGCGTTAACTTGTATAACTCAGAAACCATTAATTCTAGAGTGATGAAACAAAAACCATTTTAATCAGGAAGAAACAGCCTAAATATTATGTCCAGTACATATTTACTGAAATATGGATCAAAAACAGTCTGCAACCCAATCAACATTGGGGTAAGAAAACGGAAAAATTTCAATTTTTGAAGGCATATTACCTTTGGAAAGAATACAATCTCAGGCTTGATTTTTTTTGTCTGTAGCTATACACTAGTACTGCATGTATTTTAAATATCAACCCTGAGACTTAATTCCTTTAAGAGCTACAAATTTTTAAAAACTGAAATTTTTCAAAAAATCCAAACTTTGAGCCTCAATATCTTTGTTGGGACAAAGTTTAAAAATCTGAAATTTTTACCAGCAAACCCTCTTATGGTTGTTATACTGCTGTATAAATTTCATCTTTGAGATTTTGTTTTAAGCCAAGTTACAATATCATGAAAATCACAAAAAACCCTTAAGCTCGGCCAATACCTCTAGTACTGTAGATAGCTTAGATTAAGTTCCAGGTGTAGGCAATTATTTTACTTAATGTAAACTTAACCTATTTAAATGTAATGTCTTGCTTTTGATGTAAAATAATATGAATTTTTGAAATTTTAAATAACTTTATCACGTTATTTTCAGGTTTACAAAAAAAAAAAACTTTGTACATTTACTCAATTTTTCTGGCTTATTTATAAATTTCATTTTCATAAAGAATATTAAAAATTACACATTTTCTTCATAATCAGTTGCTAGTGAGGTTATGAAGCACTTAACATTACTACTGTTCGGTACAGGAATAAAACACTAACCAGTAAAAAATAATTTGTACAAATTTCTATGTCAAGAAAACAGTGTGTGTTTGTGTAATGTTTAATATTCTTTATGAAAATGAAATTTATAAATAAGCCAGAAAAATTGAGTAAATGTACAAAGTTTTTTTTTTTTTTGTAAACCTGAAAATAACGTGATAAAGTTATTTAAAATTTCAAAAATTCATATTATTTTACATCAAAAGCAAGACATTACATTTAAATAGGTTAAGTTTACATTAAGTAAAATAATTGCCTACACCTGGAACTTAATCTAAGCTATCTACAGTACTAGAGGTATTGGCCGAGCTTAAGGGTTTTTTGTGATTTTCATGATATTGTAACTTGGCTTAAAACAAAATCTCAAAGATGAAATTTATACAGCAGTATAACAACCATAAGAGGGTTTGCTGGTAAAAATTTCAGATTTTTAAACTTTGTCCCAACAAAGATATTGAGGCTCAAAGTTTGGATTTTTTGAAAAATTTCAGTTTTTAAAAATTTGTAGCTCTTAAAGGAATTAAGTCTCAGGGTTGATATTTAAAATACATGCGTACTAGTGTATAGCTACAGACAAAAAAAAATCAAGCCTGAGATTGTATTCTTTCCAAAGGTAATATGCCTTCAAAATTGAAATTTTTCCGTTTTCTTACCCCAATGTTGATTGGGTTGCAGACTGTTTTTGATCCATATTTCAGTAAATATGTACTGGACATAATATTTAGGCTGTTTCTTCCTGATTAAAATGGTTTTTGTTTCATCACTCTAGAATTAATGGTTTCTGAGTTATACAAGTTAACGCAAACCCTTAAATACGCCAAAATTAGCGCGTTTTGCAAAACAAAATGGCCGCCGTAGCAGTACCAAAAGAGATAAAAAATTTTTAAAATCACTTTTGAACTCAGAAATAATGTAGGAATCTAGGAAAAAAATATTATTTTTTTACAAAATGGTCGAGCGACCAATTATTTTTTTTCTGTATCACTTGATATGGATAGACCCTCACACTTTTTTCTCATTCACACACAGTCTTTTTGGCAACTTAGGCAATTTAAGATACTGGTATGTTTAATATATCTATTGGGGGTCCAGGCATTCTTATTTAAACCATTTGGTATCCAAATGGCTTAAATAAAATCATCGGACTGCCTGGGGTCCGAACCCGCGACTTTTGGTGTACGAGGTTAGCACGCTAACCCCTACACCAAGTCCCGAGGGCAAATAGGTGCTTAAAAAAGCATAAAAATCTTGAATAAAAAGTTGTTCAATAAGCATAAAATTTAAAAAAAAAGCATCTCATAAGCATCTTCTACTTATACCAATGGCGGGTACAAAAAAGGGGGTTAAGGAGGTAATTAATTTTAATAAAAAATTTTATTTTGTATCTATATATTATATATTCTGGTAAACAAGTACAGAATGCAACTTTAAAATACCGAAAGTGTGCGGCCAGTCCCACCAGATTACCTCCCCCCCCACTACGAGGGTCCGCCGTAGGAATTGAACTAATCTACTCCAAGGGGGGAGTTTCAAAATCATTTCAAAGAAATTTTATTTTCTTATATTCTTTTATGAGAGTTTGATTAATAATAAACATAACCTGTGTAAAAATAATTATGATTACACACGCATATTTTACAATTAATTCAATTGAAAAAAATAAAAAAAAGTAAAAAAGTAAAAATTATCTCTTTTTTTTTTAATATTCAATATAAAAATTAAAGCACACATCAAAAATGATCATTAAAAAGATCTTGTAAGAGAGATATTGTATTTAATATTTTTAATCAAACACGTTTTATGGATCTCGAGACTTAGCCTTAAGACCTGGCAGGAGGAGGTCCTCCTAAGCCGACGTAATTAAGTTGGGTCTTAATTAAGGGACTCCCAAGGGGAACTCAACCCTCGGCTCCACCCCAACACCCAAATAAAAAAGAAATCTTTAACTTAAACGAAAATATTTCTTCAAATGTTACTATAGATTTAATTGAAGTCACTGTAGGTACGTATAGTTATTTTAGTGGAATTAAAATTGATTGTAACCATTATTAGATATTTACGTTATAATGATCACGCTTAGTTTGGTTGAAACTTACTAAATTGTTTTCCAAAATGTTGTGTTCATGAATTATTAATAAATATTATCTTTCACTGTTTATTAAATACTTTCTCTTACCTATATATAAAGTATTGGATTCATATCAAAAATTTTATGACGAGATTTTGATGGAAATACACGTTTTCAGTCCCCTGACTCCAAAAAAGTAGGCCCCGCAAATTTGACTGACAACAAAATATCTCAAGAACGAAAAGACGTAAGAGGTTGAAATTTGATATTTCAATTAGGTACCCCCTGCTCTTGACACGAAGCTTTTCAACAAAATTGGCCAAAAAGTACTGGTACTTTACTGATATCCTTTTTCAGTTATTTTCAATTTCCTTAAAATTCACTCTTACGATTTTGATTGGTGGCAATTCATAAATAAATTATTTTTTTAGATATTCTTTAAAATGTATATTCCCATTTTTCTCTCAAAATTGTATGAAGCACACTTTACTCCTATACTTCATAGCAGAAATAACACTTACTTGCCATGTTAACAAAATATAAATATTTTCTTTTTTTATAGTTTTTTTATTTTTTTTTTTAGCTAAATATTTTTCGAGATCTATTATTTGAATAAGATAATAGTATTCAAAATACCTCGATTCGGACTTTAACTGAGTCATAGATATATTTAACAAGACATGTGAGGGTTCTTTATTGATGAGGCCAACATTTTTTTTATTTAGGGTAGGGCTACTCGGCCATCCCTATAAAAATACAAAAATAAAACAAAGTCAAAGCAATAAGAACACAATAGTAAAACAAAAAAACATTAAAAATACAATAATAATACAAAATACTATAATAAAACAAAATTAAAACATTAACAATACAATAATAAAACAAAATTAAAGCAATAATAATACAATAATAAAACAAAATTAAAGCCATAATAAAACAATATCAAAGCAATACTAATAATCAAAAGATCAAAATCGGGAGTGTAATAGCTATGGGCTTAGAATTTTACGTTGCAGTCATTGAAAAATTTGTTTATAGTTATAAATTTTAATTTACATCTTCAATTCAAATGTACTGTCGAAACCTAAATGTGGACTCAAAATTCTGGCATGTCTAGCACAGAGGTAATTATTCAAGCTTAAAGAGCAAATTCATTTAGATGAGCGAAAGTTTAGTGCTATGCGACCAGTCACACCAGATTTTTTTAATTGAAATTAATATATTATTATTTCATTTCAATATCATCTGGCGTATTTCGTCAAAATAACCAAATTCGCTCATCTAATTTACGCTCTAAGCTTGAATAATTATCCTAATTGAATAATTACTCTAAATAAATATTGAACTGGTTTTCGATAGGTAAATTTATAAAATGATAACCAACTTATTGTTATAAGAAATTATGCCCTCAGCTGACTTCTAAATCTAACTTTTTACGTCACAAATTAAAGAAAGATAATATGAATGATAAATTAATTACAATATTCATGTATATATTATTATTATAAAAGTCATCGCGAGATATTTAGCGTCTGAGGAAAAGAGAGAATAAATATTCGTCTTATATGTATTTGTTATACTAATAAAACTAAAATTTTGACTGCCACTAAAATTTCTAATTTTTTTTATTGTTGGGTGTTTTACACCCCACAAATTTTCAAGGCAAAATTATACAAATAATACGATATTTTCACACAAAGTTGTGGTATAATTGTGAAGTAACAGATTATAATAATTAATCTTCATTAGTGTGTTGATCATGTGTGTTGCCTACCTTCCAGTAAACAAAAACGAATATAAACTAAAATACTATTTAGAATTTAGATAATAACAAAGAGCTCTTTTTTGATAAAGAAAATTTTTTCTTTTAGTATTTCTTTTTAAAATTTCTCTCATTTAATAATAAATAATAATAAGATGCCCATTTTAAGTGATTTATAAGCAATGGAGAAGACTTTAATAAATAAATGGAGTCGTTATGAAAATTATCCTTTGGATTTTATAAAGTGCCCTTCTATGGCAAATTCGTTCTCGTTAAATATTATAAAGAAGTTCCTTTTAATAATATTTGTGGGTCCCTCAAGGGCGGATATAAAATATTAATTAAACCATTTAGAAGCTTAGAAGACAGCTTGGTGTAGGTATAATAATATACATGAACAATGGATACGATATACTATTTTAAAAAATATAAGAAAATGCAATTTGGGGGGACATGATTTTAGAAAATGTTTTCTAATGAGAATTTTTTTTTCATTTAATGTCTGTCTGTCGATTCAATTTATGTATTTATATGAAATATGTTATATAAGGTAACATGGGCGAAGCCAACGAAGAACCCTTCTAGCCATAAATTTTCAAAATAAATCATTTTACCATAAGCTGTGTATTCGATTTAGGAAATGGGAGATTTAGCAGCCAGAAAATTAAATAAAATTTTTAAGCCTCGACTATTCGGTCGCGACTTTCCTCAGGACAATAATTTGCAAGAATACCAATATTTTTTTTTTTTTTTTTATAAAAAACATTCACACTTTTTTCTCATTCACACTCACACTCACACACACATTCACACAGTCTTTTCGGCAACTCAGGCCATTTAAGACTTTAGACGATAACCGTTGTAATTAATATATCATGTATTATTTGGGGTTCAGGCATTTCTATTTAAGCCATCTGGTATCCAAATGGCTTAAATAAAATCATCGGACTGCCTGGGTCCGAACCCGCGACGTTTGGTATAGGATAGGCAAGCTACCTTCTACGCCAAACTCGGGGGCAATACCAATATTTTTTTGTTTCAAATTTTTTTTTTTTATTTTAAAATTCCCCACCCCCAATTTATGTAATTTATTGATTTTATTAAAAAATTACCCTACCTACTAATTCTTTATTATTTGACTGATTCTGGTTTTCTAGGATCGTTCATATGATGGGTTGGTCGCTTCGGATGCTTCTTATTTTTTAATTAGTTCATTTGGTCTTCTGTCATTTCTTTGGTTAAATAATAAATAATAATAATAATAATATGGGAAAATGGGAAAAATTGACTAAGAATAGATGTATTTATATATTGATAATTTTCAAAAATATTTTTTTTATTTATTATAGTCAGCTTACTTTAAAATATTCTTTTGAGAAAAATTTGTACTGTCATTTGCTTCCCTCTACAGTGGCGTAGCGAGCTTAACTCGCGCCCGGGGCACAATACCTTTTTAGCACCCCCCCCCCCCTGATAATATTATGTGTAAAATTTACAAAATTATTATATTACACTTGCACTAAATTTAAAATATATTTTCCAGAAATCAATTATAATAAAAATAAAAATTATCCAGCAATTTTTGGTTTTGCGGTCCATTTGCCGCCCCTTTGTGAGTAGCGCCCGGGACATGATGACCCCTCTTGCTCCTCCCCTCCCTCGCTACGCCACTGATACTGTATAATACTTATTAGAAAATTAATTTTAAATTTTTTCTTCGTGTGAAATCAAAAATATTCCATTTTTTTTTTTTTTTACATTTTAATAACAGTTGAATATTACTTTATTTTCTATATATAATTATATTTTAATTTTGCACGTTTCAAGTAAAAATCAGACTCAGAAACACTGCCCTTTATGCTTTTTGTTATACCAGGTATACACTGCTACTGAGAACCTAGCAAAGGTTAAAAGTAATGTACAAACATTATTATCTTTGTTTTTGATGTAAATAAATTTATATATTTGCTCAATTTTAAGCATATACTGTGTGTAGGATTATATATCAACTCTCTGGTTCATAATTAATTTAGAGATTAGACTTGAGAAAATATTTGTTTTTTTTTTTCATATATAAATCGATCAATTGATTCCAAAATTTAATGTCAACTTTAAATTCTTGATTAAAAGTTTTTTTTGATTAAATCCGCTTAGTCGTTCTGACACCCCTATTGTTGGCTAGTTAAAATATAGACTATTTAATTTTTCTGCTTGCTTTAAAAATAAATAAATGATTAATAAAAAAATAATAATAATAAAAGGCAGAACTCTTTCCTCAATTGATGATTGTGAACGTGATAAAATGTTCACCCCTCCCCCTCTTTAGATAATAGGGAGTGCGTGTGCGTGTGTATGTGTATGTGTGAAGCAAGGAAGCCTGAATGGGGGAGGGACAACGTATCGATTTCTATCGGCGAGGAGTTGAGTCGAGTCGAGTCGCTCACAGCACCAAAAACATACAAACATACTAAACTCTATCTCTTTTTCACGTTATTAGTTCCCTTTATCATATTAGACACATATCCAGAAACTTAAATCTTTGAATTTGTAAAATTTTATCTAATCTTACATTAAAAGTTTTCATGATTCTCTAAGTTTCTGTCTGTGTGATCAAATTTGATTTTTAATCTAAACACCCTCTAGGGATATAACAATGTTTTGAATAAAATCGATTATCCGGAAATAGATTTTTTTGTTTTCCCAAAAACCACTCTAACCAATTTGATTAAAATAAATATACGTAGTATAATAATAAATTAGACGTTAAAAAAACCTTTGCCTCCTTTTGTGGCTTTTCTCTAGGAAGGGAGAATATAAATTTGAATTTTTAATTGACATATTTTATTTATTTAAAAATTTTTATTTTTCAATTTTGAATTTTTATACAACAGGATTTTAATTTTAATTAAAAAAAGAGCAGGAACAGCCAGAGGCGTGGCGAGAGGAGGGGGCAAGGGGGGGTCATAATGCCCCGAGCGCTAGTCATAAAGGGGCGCCAAATGGTCCGCAAAACAAAAAAAATTGCTGGATAATTTTTATTTTTATTATTTAATTGATTTCTGGAAAATATATTTTAAATTTAGTGCCAGTGTAATATTATATAATAATTTTGTATGTTTTACATATAATATTATATGGTTTTCAAATGGGGGGGTGGGGCGCTAAAGAGGTATTGTGCCCCGTGAGCGAGTTAAGCTCATTACGCCACTGGGAACAGCCAAAAATAAAAAGCCCTCGATTTTCACAAATTACCATAATGAGACGTTTGGGAAAAATTTTATTATCACATCATTTGTCCTTAAAAATTGTTTAGGTCTCGGAGTTGATCATATGAACACAATACATGCATATTTATGTTTCATATTTTTACTTTCTCTTACATTGTTAGCTAGATATGTAATATATAGAAAGAATGTATTGGATTTATGTCAAAAATTCGATGTCAAGATATTGATGGATAAACACGTTTTAAGGTCCCTTGAGTCCAAGAAAGTTTTTTTTGCCACATAGTCTAGCTGGTCTAGGTCTGTCTGTCTGTGTGTATGTCTGACTATGAACAAAATATCTCAAGAAAGAAAAGAGTTAGGGAATTGAAATTTTATATTTAAGTTGGGTACCCCCTGAGACGTGACTCGTGTGCTTTTGAACAAAATCGGCCAAAAAGTAGTACTACTTTACTGATGTGTTTTTCAGTTTTTTTCGATTTTCTCAAAATTCGTTTCAACGATTTTGGTTAAAATTCAAAAATCAATTATTTTGTAGATGTTAAATTACCTTAAATTCTCCAATTGAAAATCTTCAATTGACCAATAAAATTTCATGTATTTAAAGTGAACAGTAATCAAAATAAAATTATATTCAATAAGTTAAGTTCAATAATAATTGATGGAATATTATTTTTTAAAATTTTCCTATTATTCCAAACAAATTACTAAATACAATTAGTCGATAGGTCTATAATAATAATCTTCCACAGAGCAAGAGACATTTCGATAATTAATTAGTTATTTTATTTTAAAAAAATTTTACAGGGCCCTTAAAGGTAGTAGTAGAGTTCTTGCCTTTTTTGCTAAAAATTTTATTAAAATTTGAATTGTATTTTTGAAATATAAAGTTTTTTTTTTCTATTGAAATTCCCCTTCAAAGTAAATGACAGCAACCAAATGTACAGATAAGTGTTGAAAACAATTTTCTTCTCTTATTAGGGGTATTCATGATCTTGCGTTTTGTCTTAAATGTCCTAAATCGTAAACAGTTTAGCAGAAAAGTTAACGAACGGACCAAAAATAAATTTGTCCTATGTCGTATTTGATGACTATCGGTGAGATCGAACAACAAGTCCTTTTCTTTTTAAAATTGTATCACATATCTCATTCATTTTTATTTTTAAATAAATAAATAAGAGAAACAAACAAAACAACACACTAAACACTTGAAAACAAAACACAAACTGCACAAACACTTTTTAGGTTAGAATATAACTTTGACATTTCTAATGGCGGAAATCGATTTACAACATACGACACCGATATAAGAGACCTGTGGCCGTCGTATGTACTATTTAGCAATACGAGAGGTAAATGTCGTATATCGTATACTCAAATAAGACATAGGAGACTTTTAAGACGATAGGACGTCGTATATACAAGATCATGAATACCCCTATTAATTATTAAAATTTCTTTGAATTTAATAGTTTCGTTGTCTCATGATCCATTATTTTATGGTTCATATAACTATTATTATTAATAAATAGGATGTAGTATGAAATTGCTTCCAATATTATCTGTATTTTTTTTTTTTTTTTTTTTAACCAATTTTGTCGTTTGCCAATTCAATCGAAGACATAAACTAAAAAGATAATACGTGGGCGGATGGTTCTGCACTATCCAATCTCAATTTTATTCTTATTTATAAAACCACCTCTTAAAAGCGTCTACACACGTAACTGCAAACAGTCACACCAGATTTTTTTAATCGGGGAAGAGTTTAGTAAAATAAAAAGTAAATAAAAGAACTAAAGCGTGAAAAGTCAGTTTGAATACATACATAAAAAGATTCAAATAGCATTAAAATATCAAAATTATACTCTCGACGGTGGAATAAGGAAATGGCGCGAAACAAAAAAATAAAATAAAATAGAATCTTAAAACAAAAAAAACAAAAAAAAAAAATAATATTACGTTATTATAAAATTATGCAAGAATGAATTTTGTTTTCATTAAAAGAGATGAAGAATTATTCTAAAGAAGAACAAAGAGAGAGACAGAGAGAAGTTGTGTTTATATTTGGGCTTTTGAGTTTAAGAAAACGAATGACGAGCTGCGGCTTAAATATATGTCTTTCCCTCTCTCTTGTTGTATACAAAACATCTCAATCCCTCCAACCCCAAACAACACAACACCGCCATGTAGTATTTGAAAAGCTCATGTCAACAGCAGAGATTATTTGCCAGACAAATCTTAGATATAGGTCAAAAATATATTTATTTTTTTTTTTTTCTATGATAATAATTTATTTTTGAAATCTGTCACTTTTCCACAAGAAATTTATTGTGATCAGTAAGCAACTATTATTAATAAGTAGAGCTAAACTTGGTATAAAATTTTTTAAACAAATTATTAATGGTTGATTTTGAGAGAATGCATAGAAAATCTATTAATAAGCTTATATAAAAAAGCAATATATATAAAAATTAAAATCACTTTTTATTTGTCGACTTTTCAGACGCTATCGCAACCTTCCTCAGACCAAGTGCGAATCCAGAGGTGTTTCTCGGGGGGGGGGGTAATCTAGTGTGACTCGTCGCACAGCACACTATTTTTTCTTAATTTCGGTAATTTAAAGGCTCAATCTTGTTTGCCAGAATAGGCCTATATTGAATAAATACAAATCAAATTTTTAAGTATTAATTTTTAAAATTTTACATTAAAAATAAATTTTTTTTTTTTAATAAGTATTTTTTTTTCAAATCTCGGGGGGGAGGGGGTAATTACCCCCTTTATTCCCCCCCCCCCATTGTATCCGCCCTTGCCTCAGACCTATGATCATCTTTATCAATTAACATACAAATCATAGATAAATTTGGATAACATTTATTTTGATGCAAATAATGAAAATATATTTTATTTATTTAACAACTAAATTTCAAGCCCTCGGGCTTGCTGTAGTTGGTAGCGTGCCTACTTCCTATACCGAATGTCGCAAGTTCGGACCCCAGGCAGTCCGATGATTTTATATTTTAAGCCATTTTGATACCAAATAGCTTAAATAGAAATGCCTGGACTCCCAATAAATATTATAAATAATAACGGTTATCGTCAAAGTCTTATATGTCCTAAGTTGCCGAAAAGACTGTGTGAAACCCAAATTGCTAAATTTTCAACAAATATTTATTTACTATTTGAGGTAATAGGGCACCTCTCACCACGCAATTCTATTTGGAAAATTATTGTCGAACGAGCAAGAAATTTTCTCACCTGTTCAAAGTTCAAGGCATAGTAGAGATGAAATTCACTGAACAAAGAGAGTAAAAATTTATTCTTTGAAAATTTGTTACCTCAAATATTTAATCCTCCGAAAATGTTAGCATTTTTCTTTTCTTTTAAGTAAATCAAGTTCAGCAAGACCACAAGAAAATACAATACTTCAAATTTTTAGTCTTCCTCATACGGGTAAAATTCTTTAGACAAGGCTCGTTCTATGAATTTTACTATTCATTTTATTAAATTTTGATAATGATTTTTTATTATTATTAATTATTAAATTCATCCTTATGATTAGATTAGCATAGAAAGTGTGTGAGTGTATGCTTTTGTGTTTTAAAAAAAAATACTTAATGAATAAAACAAAGAGCATCATTTGACATTATTTACTAAATAATAGGGAGAACAATAAATATTATCTTCATTTATTTTGTAACAAATGATTTGCTCTTTTCACTGATGAATCGGATTTAAAAAATCTGATTGATTCTATAGAGATTATTTTGATTTGCGCTTTTATATAAAAAAAAAAATAAAATAAATAGCTAAATCTATCTAGTTTAAAATAAATAAATTTTATTTTATTTATTAATAAAAACGGTATATGAAAGTGAATAAATATAAATATTAAAATATTTATTTACTTGGAATCTAAATCAACGCAAAAAAAAAAATATATATTTTATTAAATAACCTGGCGTTGCAGAAAGTATTTCTATCTCAGCCAAAAACATCGGAGATGCAAAAAGGGGCGCCTCGCATTATTTTTGCCCAGCGTCGAGGTGAAATCAAAAAAATGCGCCTCGCTTTTCTGATTTATATAAAAGCAAGGAAATATTTTCACTTAAATAAAACCCCTACAGAATTTTATTTGTTTCATATATCCTCGCTTTTATATAAATCAGAAAAGCGAGGCGCATTTTTTTGATTTCACCTCGACGCTGGGCAAAAATAATGCGAGGCGCCCCTTTTTGCATCTCCGATGTTTTTGGCTGAGATTTCACTTCTTTTTGTGAAATATTACATTTAAATTTTATTTAATAATTTTTGTTTATTAAATATTAAGTTATCCCATGAATAGATCTTTTAATATGCATTCCAAACAGAAAAAAATTAATACATCGTTTGGTATCCATTCAAAACGATAAACATAGGATTTCACCAAATTTTATAAAATTTTAGGTTTTTTATTTTTGTTATGTTGGTAGAATGTAAATACATCGTTTGGCATCCATTCGAAACGATAAACATAGGATTTCACCAAATTTTATAAAATTTTAGGTTTTTTATTTTTGTTATGTTGGTAGAATGTAAATACATCGTTTGGTATTCATTCGAAACGATAAACATAGGATTTCACCAAATTTTATAAAATTTTAGCTTTTTTATTTTTGTTATGTTGGTAGCACTCCTTCTTATCACGTTAATCTATTTCTATCTGAATGGATCTATCCTAAAAAATTTTTGTTCCATTAGGGATCAAAATTACTAATAATAATATATATGTTCCTAGATGACGTCATCAGGGAGCAAAATAGTTAGAATTGTCTTTTCGCCATGTTAAAGATAGGACAAATTTGAAATTTTGAATACCTCTCAAAAAGTCACTTTTGATCCAAAATGAAATTTTATATCAAAGGTATCGGGTTTTTGATAGTATCTATTTGTATTTTAAATTTCATCCAAATCGGTCCAGCAGGGAAACCTGTAGCTTTGTCTAAAAATTTGAAAATTGAAGAAAAGAATGAAAAAAAAAGAAAAAAAAAGAAAAAAAAGAAAAAAAAGAAAAAAAAAAGGAAAAAATAAGAGACTAACTTTTGACCTTCCGAAATCGGCAAAATCTCAACTTTGAGCCTCTGCCATTCTTTTTGGCACTGGAATTTTTTTTTGAATTCGTGCTCAAAATAATCCTTATTTATTCTAGTTTAATATAAAAAAAATTTGGCTCCGATATCTTAAAACCTTTTTGAGATATTCGCCCAGAAAGAGAAAAGTTTCTCAAAAAAATTTTTTCACGTCCCTATCTTTTATTAAGGATTTAAAATCATTCTTGATAATATAGTCTAGGGACGACTCGTCCATCTAAATGCAATGGGCCATTGGCATCTATTGGAATGTCAACTAAATGGTAGTATTAAGAGTTTCTTTGCTTTCTTTTGCTTTTCACATGCTCGGCGACGAGTCGCTCCCGCGACTCTTGATAATGTCTAAAAGATGAGCTGAGGTGGAGATCAGTTTTAATTAATGTTGAGTAACTAAATAACAAATGGATTAAAATTTCAAATACTGTAGATTCATTGACACAGGTTGAGGTCGAATAAATAACTGATAGAACTCAGCCCATACAATTAATTAGAAAAAAAAATATAATTCCGAAAAAAGTTGCTGTTGATGTTATAAATTAGGAAGAGGAAGTACAGGTGAAGCAAAAAACAAAATCTTTGGCATTTTTAATATAATGATAGCTCTGAAGATGACGTATTAAAGTTGAAACGAGCATAAGCTAAAATAAAAAATCTTTTGAAACTTAATTATTTATTTATCTATAATAAGATGATAATTTAAATAAAAGAAAAAAGTCTTTGGATGCCAAATACAGAAGCAGACGTTACAGACGAAATTGATTTGTCCATCTTCAGTCCTAAAGATCCTAAAGGGGTGTGGGTGTCTGTGTTCAATTTAAAGGTGGTTGAAATTTTATATTTAAGTTAGACATCCCTGGAGTGTGAAAATAAGCTTTTAAACAAAATCGGTCAAAGAGTACTAGTACTTTTTTGATGTACTTTTTCAGTTTTTTTTCGATTTTCTCAAAATTCGCTTCAACAATTTTGATTAAAATTCAAAAATCAATTATTTTTTACATGCTCTTTAAAATGTATATTCTCATTTTGCCATTGAAATCTTCTGAAGACCACTTTACTCATATACTACATAGGAAAGATAGGAGAAATGGTTGCCATTGTAACAAAATATAAATATTCTCCCATGTTTATAATTATAAATTTTACTTCTTGAATTCAAATGTACCGTACTGTCGGAAACTAAATATATCTCGACACAAAAAAAATCTGGTGGGACAAGCACAGAACCCAACTTTCGATTACCGAAAGTAAGAGAAAGTTGTGTGCTATGCGACCAGTCACACCAGATTTTTTAACAAAATGGAGGAATGTTACTGTAGATAGGTTTTTGAGGAATTAAATATTTATAAAGAATTATTTTTTCCGGAATTAAAATATAATAAATTATTAATACTCGTTTTATCTCCGGCTTGAATGTGCCTTTTTGACTTATCTACACAAAAATTTCGGGCCCCCTTTGGGATCATCACTGTGTTTATTTAAATATATGACCCACTATGAGAGCAAATTCATAAACAATAAGCATTTAAATTTTATTATAGTAAGATTAGTGACCGACCTTATTTTTATTAAACATCAGACCTACTGACAAGTATTTTATTGGTCGGCTTAATTTTCCAACTCTTAACACCGACCCCACTTGGGATTAAGATGAAAATAAAAGTTGGTTAATTCCTTCTTTTTTTTCAATAACAAGGATTAAAGTGTTGTGAATTTTTAATCCCCCCTCTTCTTTTATTTTCGGAGAAATTCAATCGTAAGTAATTAGAGAGAGAGGGAGGGAGGAAATTTTTTTAATGAATGTTGTTCAAATGGACTGTGTGCTTGCTGAATATGTATGCACCCCATACTTTTGATACTCTCTCTTCCTCTATTGGTGTGCGAGTTAGAGCATTGTGTTCCTTTCAAAGAGCACGTATATTATAAAATGATCTATCTCTATCTCTCTTTAGCTTTAATAGTAATGATTATTGACTATTATTATGAAATAATTATCTATTAATGTTTTAATACTAGAAAGACATTATTTGTCTCATTAAGTTCATTTCTAGCCCTCGGGGCATGGCGTAGAGGTTAGCGTGCTAACCTCGTATACCAAACGTCGCGGGTTCGGACCCCAGGCAGTCCGATGATTTTATTTAAGCCAATTGGATACCAAATGGCTTAAATAAGAATGCCTGGACCCCTATATGTATATTTATATAATAACGGTTTTCGTCTAAAGTCTTAAATGGCCTGAGTTGCCGAAAAGACTGTGTGAATGTGTGTGTGAGTGTGAGTGTGAATGAGAAAAAAGTGTGAATGTTTTTAAAGAAAAAAAAAAAAAAAAAAAAAAAAAGTTCATTTCTATTAGTTTTTAATTAAAGTCAATAAATATATTTTAAAATAATTATGAATGTATTTACCAATACAAATAAATGTGGCATGGTAGGTGGGCCTACACAAGCCGATAAATGAGAAATTTATTATTATTAAAATCTCGTTTGAATAGATTGGAAAAATTTTTAATCAACCTTTAGGTACTATGTTATACACGTGGTCTCGGGAGGGTTCCGGGCCCCATCCCCTTTGGACTGAAAAAATATTAATATTATGATTTTAATCATGTCAGTTCATTTTTAATAAATAAATAATTATTATCTGCTATTATATTACCTTCCCCTCCTTGAATCTGCCACTGCCTCTCAGCCGCTTTTATAAAATTTTAATGATACAAATGAGAGAAGTGACTGTCCAACGATTATATTAATAAAAGGATGTGAGCCGAATGAAAACCCCAAGAGATGTAAAGAAGGTTTCCTCTCAGTGAAGCATAGCATAGAAGAGGTTAGATAAAAAGGAGCCGGTTCGAACCAGAATTAAGGATTAGTTCGCTAGCCAGAAATTAACTCTGGAGGAGGAGTTAGAGATAGGAAATAATTCAAGGGGTGCCGGCAGATGGCTGCGATCTGGTTGGGTTTGAGGTGTGTGTCTTCACGGAAGCACCTCGGGTAAATAAACGGAGATCCCCATAGGAATTTCGAATAATAATAATGATAATAAATTACCTTAGATTGGGGGAAATTATTTATTGATTTAAATTTTGGAGTTTGAATCTGGCAAACTTAAGTTCATTTACCTCTTCTGATAGGAAGTCTGATTTGACAGGTTTACACTTCAACCTTACCTCTTCCCAAACTATTATAGCCAGTAGCGTAGCCAGAATTTCTGCTTGGGGGGGCCCAAAATTTTTATTAACCCCCCCCCCCCCCCTTCACTTAGAAACTTAAAGTGGAGAAATTTTTTTTAGATAATATAATAATTATAAATAAAAAACAAATAAAAAAAAATTTTTTTTCTTGAAATAAAAAATAATTTTAATACAAAATTCGTAAATATTAGAGATTTTTTCAATTATTTATAAGTTTTTTGTTAGTTTTTAGAATTTATGAGAGTTAATAAAATTATTATTTAAAAAAAAAATCATTAGGGAAAACATTAGGAATTTTTTTGTTTTGGAGAAGGCTTTGGGGGGCCGGCCCCCTGGGCCCCCCTGAATACGCCACTGATTATAGCCTATAAGAAAATTCAAAAAGAAATGTGTGGATGCGTTATGTTCTGAAGATGGCTGTTGAGTTGTGCCGAAACAGTTATGCATCTGTCAAGAACTAATAAATTATTAAAAATTTTAATAATTTTTTGATTATATATACATACCATCTGTTAAACCTGTCCAAAAAATAAACTACTAGTTAGAATTTTCTTAAGAAAATTCAAATTTTAAAATTTGACTATGAAAATGATAAACTGAGTGTTTCACCCGGATTGTCCAAACGGGGTTCAAGAGGGCCCTATGAAAACATTTTCTAGCTACGGTTTTTAGAGAAGAATAAATGCTTGCTAGGATATGCTCCATGTGAAAGTATTCGAAAGATTTCATTGTTAAATAATTAATTTGAATGATCGTGGATTTCGTGATCAAATGTTGCATTTTAATTTTATCTTGTTAAAAAAACGTGTAAACACTTTCATTAATAGATAAGAGATTTCTTTGTGTATGTTGACATAATTTATCGGCTTTGTTAATAATCAATTAGGCTCCCATTTACTAAAGTAATGATAATTATAACTAGAGAGTGGTTCTTATTTTTTTGAAAATACCTATTAAAAGATTCCCTAAAGATAATTTTTTTAAAATATAAATATAACAGTATGCTTATAGATTCCAAAAGAACGGAGTTTGAGATAAAAAGTGGCGTGAGTCACTCACTACCCCTACTCTCAGTGCTAACTAACGTAAATTTAATTTAATATTAAACTTCTCGATTATTAAATTCATTTTGCATGTATTAATAAATTATACGAAAGAATTGCAATGGAAGGGGTGGATATCTTCCCTTCTGGTTGACGTATTGATAATATGTATTTATTAAATTTGGTGAAATATTATCAATATAATAATTATTTTGGATTTTTATTTTTACTAAAAATAAGATATGATGTTAATTTAGTAGAAATTTATCTGCAAATTTCTGTTAACTTGTTAAAATAATTAAAAAAAAAAAAAAAAAAAAAAAAAGAACAAAAGGCATCCAATCACATTTTCAATTTTAACACTACTATTTTTACTTTCTCTTACCTCTATATATATGTTAATATATATAGAGAGAAAGTATTGGATTCATGTCAAAAATTCGATGTCGAGATTTTGATGAATCTTCACGTTTTGAGGTCCCCTGAATCCAAAAAAGTGGTTTTCGCGACATGGTCTGTCTGTGCGTCTGTCCAATTTAAAGCATGAAGGAATAGAGCTAAAAGGTTGAAATTTTATATTTATGTTAGACACCTCCCTAGGGCGTGAAAATAAACTTTTAATCAAAATTGTCCAAAGAATACTAGTACTTTACTGATGTACTTTTTCAGTTTTTTTTTTTGATTTTCTCAAAATCTGCTCCAACGGTTTTGATTAAAATTCAATTATTTTTTAGATGCTCATTCAAATATAGTGGTATATTCTTATTTTGCCATTGAAATCTTCTAAAGACCACTTTACTCATGTACTTCATAGAAAAGATAGGAGAAATGGTTGCTATGGTAACAAAATATAAATAAATAAATAGTTTATAAATATTTCAAATTCAAATGTACCGTACTGTCGGAAACTAAATATATCTCGACATAAAAAAATTTGGTGTGACAAGCACAGAACACAACTTTCGATTGCTAAAGGTAAGAGTGTGCTATGCGACCAGTCACACCAGATTTTTTATCAAAATAATGGGATTGATAAAATTTATGATTCCTTAGCTACTTAAAAAAAATTGCGAACAGCCTCATAAAAATCGGTAATGAACATTAACTCTCATAATAATAATGATAATGATTATGATCATCATAACCGCTTGTGGTTGTCAAAAGCAGAACCATCCCAAAAAAAAAAAAATAAATAAAAAGAAGGTTAGGTAGTGATGAACAATGCGTGCGCGTGTGGTGGCCGCATTTCGGGACCGCAGCTGTCAGTTACATCCCCTAGTAGCAGTGAGATCCCCGCCATTGTCTTTGAAATGTCACACAATTTCCAGATTTGTTTCTCTCTCTCGCTCTCCATATAAATATGCTCTCAACAAAACGTTGCTCTTATCTCTCGCTCTCTTCCTCTCCTTTGCATTTATTAAAATATTAAAGCGTTGAAGCTGAATGATGAATACACATCATATCATCAACGTGAAATGAATAAAATTCACTCTCAACTCAACCGGTGGTCTATTATTTCTTTTTCTATTTTCATTCAAGATAATGGAAATAATACCCGTAGGCTAGAGCGCCTTTTTATCTAGTGATATTTATATTTTCAATAGAACTATCAATATCAGTTCACAATAAATAAATTTTGATAAAGCCGTTCCATTTAAATTTAAATCGAAGAAACGAAAATAGAAATATAAAATTATTATAGTAAAATTATAACAAGTAGTCAACAACCCTTACGATTTTACCACTCAAAAGCTTGTCACACCAGATTTTTTGTGTCGTCATATATTTAGTATCCGCCAAGATATTAAAATTCAAGATGGAAAATTTATAAATATGCGAAAATATTGTTACCATGGCAACCATTTTTCCTAACTTTCCTATGAAGTGTACAAGAATATCATCCTTTGTAAACTTTTTAGCCCAATGGCCACCGGCCAAATAGACAAAATAAATAAAAAAAAAAAGTACAAGAGTAAAGTGGTCTTCAAACACTTTTGAAAGCAAAATAAGAATAGACATGAATCTAAAAGATAGTTGATTTATGAATTTTAATCAAAATTGTTAGAGAGAGAAAAAAAAATCTAAAAAACTGAAAAAGTACGTCAGTAAAGTTTTAGTACTTTTTGGCCGATTTTGGCTTATTTTCACGCCTCAATGGGGTGCCTAACTTAAATATAAAATTTCAACCTCGTTGTTGAGATATTTTGATCATAGACACACAAACACACACAGACAGACCATGTCGCGAAAACCAATTTTTGGATTCAGGGGACTTCAAAACGTGTATATCCATCAAAATCCCGACATCGAATTTTTTACATGAATCCAATACTTTCTCACTATAGCCTATATATATATAGCCGTAGCCATCTACCGGCACCCCGTGAAGTTACATTATTTTCTATCTCTACTCCTTCTAAGTTCATTTCTGGCTAGTGAACTAATCCTTATTTCTGGTTCCAACCGGTTCCTTTTTATCCAACCTCTTCTATGCTATGCTTCACTGAGAGGGAACCTTCTTTACGTTCCTTCCACAGGACGGGATGTCACAGCAACTCCCTCTCCTCGTAGAGTTGCCTAAGGGCTATTGTGGTGAGATCCTATATTCCAATTCAGTGCCTACTTGAGGATTTGTTTACATTAAATAAATATTTTTATTTAATGAAAAAAAAAAAAACCCGCACGCCCAGGGTTTGAACAGGGATCTTCTTTGAAGCTGACACGCTACCTCGCTACACCAGCAAGCCCCCTTCTGGAAATGAAATATCTATATAATTGTATTATTTATTAAGACGAAACAAAACAAAGATGTCCAATTTATTTTTAATCTGATATAACACCCCTAATAATAAATGACAAATTCCTTTAGCCAGAGGGAGTCACGCTAACTTCAACTCCGATCCCCTTTCCATTTACCACTTTTTTAAAGTAAGAACCAATAAATGTTCTCTCAATTCCTCTCTCCTTTTATTTTCTCTGTGTGATTTTTCTTAATTAAATAACAAGAGTGGTTGCCTATACATAAGGAGTTTCAAGTCACCGATCGATTATCGAAATTTTTTTAATTAAGCTTCTTCTTTTCTTTTTCCATCCTTTATTTATTTATTGATTTTTTAGATTTTTTTTTTTGCAAAGTTGATTTCATAATAATTTGGTTTGATCATACATCTTTAGGATTACATTAATATTTTTACTTTGTTTTACCTATGTACTGATTGGTATGTAAATATATAGAATTTTTTAGATGCCCTTTAAAATGTATATTCTCATTTCGCCCTCATAATTGTTTAAAGCACACCTTACTTTTGTAATAAGCTACTTTATAGGAAATATATGAGAAATAGACAACAATAACAAAATATAAATACAGTATTTTTCTATGTTTATAAATTTTAAATCTTGAATTCTAATGTTCTACCGGAAACTAAATATATTACGATACCAAAGCAAAAAACACAAGTTCCAATTACCGTTGGTAAGAAAAAGTCGTGAGTTGTGCAAGCAGTTACACCAGATTTTTTCTAGATGATAAAAAAACATCTTAATTAATAAAAGTTGATGTTGAATAAATTTTTAAATAACATTTTTTATACGTGTATATAAGGGAGATGGAAGACTGTATATCAATATAGAGCTCACATAAAGAAAAAAATTTCCAATATAAAATTCGCTATTAAAAAAATAATTTTCATTCATTAATACTTTTATATATTATAAAATAAACATGAAAAAAAAAAAACAAGTCAGATAGAACGCTCTTAATGTAAAGGGAGTTGGGTTGATTGTATTTGTAAACTTTCCCCCGAACACATACATAGACTCACAAACACATAGCCAGTAGCCAATAAGAGCATCTTTTCCCATCCATCCAGCTAAACTTTCTATAAAGTTTAAAATGACTCTTAATCATATTTTAAAATCATAAATTAACCCAGCCTCCCTTAACCCCCCCCCTCCCTTCCTAACACCCTAGGTTTTTACCAAGGCGACAAGCAATCTATCTTAAACGAAGCTGCTATTGGGCCATTTTCGAAATCGAGTTATCATGAGTGAGAGAGAGAGGGTTATAACCCCATCCTCAGCCTCAGGAGAGAGTCCCGAGCATTCGTTGGCCTGGAAAGCCGGGATAATTAGAAATTCATCACTGGGAAACGGTTCTGAATCACAGTGCCATTGAGAAAACACACATAGACATACAAGCTCACTTAGAGGAAATGGTCCATTTACTCGCCCTTGATTTATTTTTTATTCAATTTTAAGATCATCAAAAAAAATCAATAAGCTATTGAAAATTGTCTTATTTTTATTTAAAGTATTTATTCATAATTATAGCCTTATGAAAAATATTTTTACGTATTTATTTCGATTTCAATTTTAATTACAATATTTAGAACATAGGTTCTCAACGAGGGTGATAACGCCCCCTTGTGGGCGTTTGGGACTTTCGGGAGGGGGGGGGGGGCTGTAGAAGATCCAGAGAAAATTAGGGGCCATTGAGATGGCGCAGAAGATGCACACCCTAACTTTTCCGGGTATTTTTTTTTAAACACTCACACTTTTCCCACTCACACTCACACACATTCACACAGTCTTTTCGGCAACTTAGGCCATGTAAGACTTTTACGATAACCGTTATTATTTATAATATCTATTGGGGACATGGGCGTAGCCAGACATCTTGTTAGGGGGGCAACACCTCGTTAGAGCTAGAGGGGGGTTTGCAATTAATATATACATAGATTATTAATTATTTATTTAAATAAAAAAAAAATTAAATTAATGTAGTGGATTGGGACGTTAAAAAAATTCCCAATGGGAAAAATATATAATTATTTGTTTTATTTTTTTTTTTTTTAGGACAAGCCAGGGAGGGCAAACGCCCCCTGCATCTCCCTGGCTACGCCCATGATTGGGGGTCCAGGAATTTGGTATCCAAATGGCTTAAATAAAACACCAAGCCCTAAGGCTTTCCGGGTATTTGAATTAATAAATATCGAAGCCTATTGTTGTGATTGTATGGATTGTATTGGAGTTTGTAAGGCCAAATTTTAGCCTACACAATTTTAAATTGGAAAAATTCTGAAAAGGCACAGTTAGAGTTTTCTTTATTATTTTTTTTTTTTTAATTTTCTAAATTTATCAAAATGAATAATACTTCCGATTTATATTTATCAATTCGAAAGGTCGAAAAGTATTAATAGAATCCGCCGGGAATTGAACCATGATTCTGTCGAAGTGGTTGACATTGTGCAATACTGTAGTCTATTAGTAGGGCATGCTGAATACAAATTCGTAGATCCGTGGTTAAACTCCCGACGGTGCCTACTTTTTTCGGCCTTTCGAGTTAATAAATATAAATTATAATTAATTTATGTCTTTGAAAAAGAGCATCTATACTTTATATTATTTATTATTTTATTTTACTACTTCTTTATAACTTTTAAAATAATGAAAAATTTTATCTTTACGAAAATTATGACAGAGTCTCAGAAGAAGGTTCAAACCCTGGAACCGAAACGTTAGTCTTGAATTGAATAAAATCAATAAAAACTTATTTTTTTTATTTTTAAATTTTCACTCAGCTATACAACATAATATTATAATTTCTAAACAGCCAATAAATATTCATTAAAAATAATCTTATAGTCTTTCTACAATAAAAATGTCAATTTTGTTTCCAGTATTATCGATTTTGGCTTGAAGGCATAACAAAATGAACTTTTTTTTTTTTTTAAACATCGTTGTATTCGATTTAAAATTGTTTTTATCTTTTTTGTATTCAACAAATTCGACAAGTTTTAGTTTTTCTCTTAAGAGAAAAATACTTAACTAGATCTTATTTAAATTTGTTTTCTTTTAAATAAAAAAAAAAAAAAAAAAAAACGGTACAAGCCTAAGGGAAAGAAAAATTTTGTTTTCCCGAATAGTAAGAGTTCTAAGCTTCTTCTATTTGAGAAACTTAATTTTTTTAAATCATTTTCTTTCAACTTTTTATTCATAATTATTAATAGTCTACCAGTATCGTAAACAGGGTGAAAACCTTCACCCCTAGGAGAGAGAGAAAATAGCCCCTTGGGGCATTTGTTTTAAATATTACTAACCATTAAATACCAATCAAAAGAGTCTCTTAAAAAAAAGTCAACTCTCCCTGGCATTGAGGCACGTGCCCCAGATTCTTTCAATGTTACTCATGCCCTAAATTACCCTAATTAAAAAAAATATTTAATTGTCTTAATAGTCTTGTATTATTCGATTAATTAAATCAAATCCTAATAGCCAAATGAAAGAAAATATTAAGGTGCGCGTCTCGAAAAGCCGTTAGAAGACGATTCACTATCGAGTTACTCTAGGCGGCAAGAGATGGCGTTAGTTTTTCCCATAGGAAAACAAGGGATTTATTCTATTTCATTTGAAAGGTTCCAACTAATTAATTAAGGGTAAAAAATTAATTATTTGATTACTAATTTAATTATCTATAAGATATAGAGCGAATTTTTAAAAAATATCTTTTATTTAATGCGATTAATCTAAAAAAAAAATTTATTTTTTCGAAAATCAAAAAAAGGGATTCTATAACTTGTAGATATTTTAAATCGCTTTAATTTTAAAAAAATTTGAGGCCGATAGCTTCAAAATTGTGGCCGCTGGAATCTCCCAAAATTAGCACCCCAAGACGCGCACCTTAAACGAGATTTCTAAAAATAAAAAAAATATAGCATCAAATAATTTTTATATTAAAACTGAAAAAAAAAAAAAAAAAAAAAAAATGAAAGAGAGGTGGGAATTTGAAGTTGGATGTTTCTTTAAGAGCTCTTCCTCCGCCCCTTCTTTTTACCAACGAGGAAGGAAAAAGCAATAAGATGTTTGTAGATGAAAATTATATTGACTCTCTTCCCCAGAGGAGGATATATATTTATTTGGAGTTTATTTAACAAATCAAAATATATGCTGTATATATTTATGTATTCAAATATTAAAACCTTTGCAGAAGGAGGAAAACATTAAAAGTTTCATATTCGTAGGTATATTAAGTTTTAAAAAGAAAATGATAAAAAAAAAAAGAAAAATGATATTTTCAATTTTTAATACAACCTATAATAATAATAATGAGCATACCCAGGGTATGATCGCATCCCATATGAGTTTTATAAAAATGCGCCTAAAGAATTTATTGTAAGATTGCTGAAATTGTTCAATTTGTTCTTTAAGAATGGAAGGGTACCCGCATCATTTAGAAGATCCATAATTTACCCTTTGTTTAAAAAGGGAGATAAAGATAATGCTGCTAATTATAGAGGCATATCATTTATGGACACGGCCTCTAAACTTTTTACAGGGCTTTTACTGAATCGTTTAAATAACTGGCTGGTGATGGAGGAGCATATCAATGAATTTCAGGCAGGATTCAGAAAGGGTTACTCGACAACAGACCAGATATTTGTGCTTACGAACCTGATACATTTAAAAATCAGTCAACCAGGAGAAAAATTATATTGTTTTTTTGTTGACTTCTCGGCTGCCTTCGATAGTGTTGTTAGAAGCTCTTTGTATTATAAATTATCATGCAAAGGTATATCTACGAAACTTTTAAATTGTATCAAAAATTTATATGAAAATACGGAAACAGGAATATGGTGTAAAGGAGAGATTACGGAGAGCTTTGAGACGCCTATGGGAGTAAAGCAAGGATGTTTGTTAAGCCCTCAATTGTTTACAGTCTTTCTGGACGATCTGCATGACATCTTAGAAGGGGGATGTAAAGTAAACCAAGTTCATATTCGCTTATTAATGTATGCAGATGATATTGTTTTAGTGGCGGAGTCAAAGAAGGATCTCCAGAAAATGATTAATAACCTAGAAGAATATTGCACTCTTTGGAATTTGAGGGTGAATATGGGAAAATCAAAGATTATGATCTTTAGAAAGAGCGGAAGGCTGAGAGGTGATGAAAACTTTGTATACAAAGGTGAAGAAATCGAAATTGTGAAAAGCTACAGGTACTTGGGAGTTAATTTAACACCAGGACTATCCTTTGTACCCCACCTGAAAGAAAAATTGGCGTCTTCAAAGCTGGCTCTACATCTGGGTCTAAATAAGCTTATGTCAAACAAGGTCATCCCATTGTCGGCAAAATTAAAGGTCTTCAACTCTGTGTGTAGGTCCGTGATGTGCTATGCAGCACAAGTCTGGGGCTTTAGAAGATATGACGAAGCGGAGAAGCTTTTGAGATGCTTCGTGAAGAAGATATTTGGCCTCCCCTACAATATTCCAAATTATGTTATCGCGTTGGAGACACAATGGGAGCCTATCTGTTGCTTCACTTTGAGGCTCCATTTCCAATATCTGGAGAGGGTTTTGAATATGCATGACGGAAGGCTACCGAAGATCCTGGCTCTAGAAGCAATCAACAGAAACACTTTTTGGTGTGGGGAGATCAGAAGGATGGCGGCGGATCTGGGGATCGGCCCCCTAGCTCAAGAATTGGGAGAAATGAAAAAACAATTCCTTGAAATCCTTGAAGGAACGAAGAACAATGAAATGAACAGAGCCCTCCAGGCAGCAAATGAGGCCAGGTTTCATCGTATTTATAAAACTCTAAACCTGAACCTCGAGGAGAACGCCTATATAACAGATCGAGGGGTGATGTCCGAGATGGGATGGATTTTTAAATTACGAGGAGAGGCAGCAGACCTTAATTATAAACCATGGATGGAAAGAAGGATGGAGTGTTCACTCTGCAACCTTAAGGAAAACGAGGACATATTTCACTTTGTTGCAGTCTGCCCCGTGTTAAGACAACCTAGATTGAGATGGTTGGGAAGTGAAAGTTTGGGGGAGAATGAATTCAGAGACTTTTTGAATGGACGTGATTGGAGAGCTTTGGCAAAATATGCTGCAGAAGCTTGGAGAATCAGATGGCCACTTGTCAGAGAATTCAATTTTGTATAACTATTGTAAAATTTAAAATTTGTATATTGATTGAGTACCTCTTTTTCCGGTAGACTGTCAAATTGACAAATACCGTAGGCTTTTTATTCTATTTTATGTGAATTTATGTAAATTACAAGAATTTGTGTAACTTAATTTAAATAAAGAGCATTAATTATTATTATTATTATTATTATTAATAATAATAATGATAATCTTAACAACAAGTCTACTAAATGGTAATTTATAGCTATTACTTTCTCCCCCCTTATCTATTAATATATATTTATACAGAGCAAGTATAAGATTCCTATCAAAAATTAGATGTCGAGATTTTGATAAATATTCACCTTTTGAGGTCCTCTAAATTCAATAAAGTGGGTTCTGCGAAATAGATTGTCTGTCTGTGATAAAGTATTAAGGAGCTACGAGGTTGAAATTTTATATTTAAGTACACTGTACCAGTATGTACCACAGTGTCGTGAAAATAAGCTTTTTAATGAAACGAAACAAAATTAGGTAGAGCGATAGCGACAGGGATTCGTTAGGACTCGGGGGGTTTTTATGCCTTTAATTCGAAGGTTTTCCCCTATAAAAAAAAAAAAAAGCTATGTCACATTCTGGGCGGCCATGATCTGCCCCCGCCCTCCCCCCCTGGACGACCATGATCTGCCCCCTCTAGATTTGATCCTGAGTACGCCCTTGACTGATGTACCGTATTTTTCATTTTTTTCAATTTTCTCATTTTGATTAAAATTCATAGTTCATTTTTTAGATGCTCTTCAAAATGTATCTCATTTTAATAACGGTTATCGTAAAAAGTCTTATATGACCTGAGCTGCCGAAAAGACTGTGTATGTGTGTGAGTGTGAACGAAAAAAAAAGTGTGAATGTTTTATAAAAAAAAAAATCTGGTGTGACTGGCGCACAGCACACAACTTTCTCTTACCTTCGGTAATCGAAAGTTGTGTTCTGTGCTTGTCACACCAGATTTTTTGTGTCGACATATATTTAGTTCCCGGCAGTAGGGAATATTTGAATTCAGATGTAAAATTTTTAAGTATGGGAAAATATTTATATTCTGTTACCATGGCAACCATTTCTCCTATCTTTCCTATGAAGCACAAGAGTAAAGTGGTCTCCAAACAATTTTGAAGGCAAAACGAGAATATACATTTGAAAGAGCATCTAAAAAATAATTGATTTTTGAATTTTAATCAAAATCGTTAGAGCGAATTTTGAGAAAATCGAAAAAAACTGAAAAAGTACATCAGTAAAGTACTAGTACTCTTTGGGCGATTTTGATTAAAAGCTTATTTTTCCGGTCCCGGGAGGTATTTAACTTAAATATAAAATTTCAACCTCCTAGCTCAATTCCTTCATGCTTAAAATTGAACACACACACACAGACACACAGACACACACACACAGACAGACCATGTCGCGAAAACCACTTTTTTGGATTCAGGGGACCTCAAAACGTGAAGATCCATCAAAATCTCGACATCGAATTTTTGACATGAATCCAATACTTTCTCTCTATATATATATTACATATATACATAGGTAAGAGAAAGTAAAAATTTCAATTTGGTTCATGTTGTCTTGTAAAAGTGTTGTTTATATAATTTTTTATGTAACTATGTATTTATTAATATGTTTTATACAATATTGTAATTCAAAAAATCTTGTGGGCTGAATGGCTTCGGGTCCCAAAATAAAGAAAATAAAGAATTTAAAAAAAATAATAATAAATTTGGTAGAAAAAATGAGCTATGTCCCTGGTTTGTATTTCAATTTATTATCAAATCCAGGTTTTGATAATAAATTGGAATTCAAACTAGCTGTATGATTTTTCCTACCAAATTTGAATATCATCATTCAGCTATTTACCGGTACCTCCTTCGAATCTTGAATTCTAATGTACTGTACCGTAGGCCTACTGTCGGAACTAGATATATGTCGAAACAAAAACAAGCCCAGAACACAACTTTCAATTAGTTAATTGAAAACTGTTAATTGAGAACTGAGGTTAGAGAAAGTTGAGTGCTATGTGAACCGAACAGTCACACCAGATTTTTCTAAATAGGAGAAAGGGAAGGGAATAAAGTTTTTTCAAGTAGGAGTTTGGACGATCCCGACGATTATTCCTCCCCCCCAGCGGCGTAACCAGCCTTTGAGGGCGGGGGGGGGCGAAGCTCAACTAGGGCGCCGATTTTCCAGGGGGCTCCGCCCCTGGACCCCCTTTTGCTCGCCTTCGGCGAGCAATTGCCCGCCTTCGGCGGGCAAATTTCTTGCATCCTGTAATTTTCTCAGCGTATTTGTTTATATTTACATGTTTTTTAATGACACCTGTATGATTTTGTTTTGATTTTTTTTGCTTTTACGAAAAATGTCGTTTTCTTCTGTGATTATTTCAAAAACTATTCAGTTTTCGGGAAAATATCAAAGAATAAAAACTTTTTAAAATAGAGTATTTTATTTCGACGGGCATGCAAATGAAATTTTATTTAAAAATTGCTAGGCATTCGTTCATTCATTCATTAAATCTCGGGCGGGAATGGGCTGGTTTGAAAAAATTCCGGGCGGGCTCGGGCGGGCCTGAAGAATGGTAAAAGCCCTTTCATTTTGAGAAAATCGAAAAAAACTGAAAAACTACATCAGTAAAATACTAGTACTCTTTGGCCGATTTTGATTAAAAGCTTATTTTCACTGTCCCGGGGGTGTTTAACTTAAATATAACATTTCAGTCTCATAGCTCAATTCCTTCATGCCTAAAAAAATTTTGAATTCCAAAAAATTAAATATTAAGGCTTATACGAATCCTGAGTAAATCTCCACAGCCATAAAACATCAAATTAAGGCTTATATATTGCAAAATAAAAAGCATTTTAATTATAAAGCCTCTATATACGTTATTTATTATTTTTGGAATTAAATTCATTTAAAATAGTAGAATTCAAGTTGTAATATAATTTTAAAAGAAAACAATCAATTTTTTAAGACAATAGATGAAAAGAATATGATAAAATCACATACGCTGGGCTATATTTTAGAGGCCGTAGGGCGCCTATGCCGGTTTCGGGGGGCGCCAAGGTCTCGATGCGCCTGGGGCGGGGGGGGCTCGAGCCCCCCTCGCCCCCCCCTGGTTACGCCACTGCCCCCCCCCCCCCATCTCAATAAATAAATTTTAAAGGTTATAAAATATTTTATATTATTTCATAAAGCATTCAAAATGTTAACACTATATACTGTATATCTCTAAATATTTTTATTTTTTTTCGGATTTCGGAAGGAAGGGGATTGGACCTGCCCTGCGGGGGTAAGACCCTGCGATGAGGGTATATTTAATAAACTTATATAGGCCTTCGTTTATTTAATATAACATTTTTAAGAAAATTTTATATTTTAACAAAATTACTTTTAATGACTTAAGCAAATTCAGAGCCAAAGCTGAGAATAAATCTAATTTGTGACATTTCATCTTATTTTTTTTTTCTCATCTTCGTCTGCTTCCTCTTTTTCTTCTTGTTGACCCCCAATCCGACAGGAAAAAAAACTTTATATTTTCTCTCCTTGGAATGGAGAGAATCTCAACTTCTCCCCTCACATCCACCCATCAATTAGGAAATGATCATTTTGTTTCTACGTTAAAGGAGAAGAGAGTATGAGAGAAAGTGAGAAAGATGGAGAAAATATATCTTTAATTAACTTTTTTAAAGAGAACGTGACCTTTTTATATACCTGGTATATATAAAAAAAAAATTATTAATGATTTCAGCTAGTTGACTTTAAAAAAATAATTTGATCACAACTTTTTATGACTGTCAAATTTTATATGATTTAGAGATTAGTAGCTTTAGTAATATTTTTTCTGATGTTTACAAATAAAAAATAAAAAATATAGATCTAATGTTCCTATTGATTATTTCTTTATTATAGCTCTGAAGATGGTCTCTCAGTGCTTCTTAAACCTTTTAAAGTTGCGACCCCCAAAACCAAATTTGAAATACTGACAATATTTTTTTTTTTTTTTTCTTCTTTTATTTTTTAAAAAATTCTTTTTTTTCTCTTAAAGAATTTTCCTTTTCCATTTAAACTACAAGTACCACTTTACTCTTGTTCGTAATAGGAAGAGGGTTAGCAGCCAAATAAAAAGAGCCTCCCAATTTATTATTGAATAAACTATTGATGTTTAATGGCTATGGAGATTTACTCAGGATTCGCAGAGACTTTGCAGCCAGAAGATTAAATTAAAAAAATCTTTTAATGCCGACGTTTCGGTCGCCAATCACGACCTTCATCAGGGCAAATATTGTCAATTAAACACGATATTAGGTATTTTAATATTCATTGCAATATATATAATAATTATATAATTATTATGAGATACCTCCGAGGAGCAAGTAAAGGATAATATTTTTGTACATATCAAAGTAAAAAGAAATTGTATTTAATTGCAATGAATATTAAAATACCTAAGATCGTGTATAATTGACAATATTTGCCCTGATGAAGGTCGTGATTGGCGACCGAAACGTTGGCAAATAAAAATTAAATAAATTTTTTTTTTTTTTTTATTTACGGGATAGCCTTAGGCCATTTCCCAAAATAAAATATTTTTTTTCTGGCTGCAAAGGCCCTGCGAATCCTTAGTATATATAGGGGAGAGGGGGGGGGACATTGGGACACGAGGCACATTGGGACATTCGAATTTTAGCGCTACTAAATGTAAAGTTAGATTGTACTCTTTGACCATTAGGGTGCATTAAGTACCCATTTTATTATAGAAAAATTTTAACAGCGTCAAGCTACGCCATAGCTAGTTACACGTTGCTACATCATATTTGTCCTGCGTTGTAAAAAAATCGGAAATCGTTTGAGGTCGATTATTTTCCATATGAACGTTTGAATTAAGACAGTTGAAATATTAGAGGCAAGTGGACTTGTTTATTCTTAATATGTCGGTATATGCAGATGTAATTATTTATTTTAGCTATTTGTATAGCCTCATTTTGTTTATAAACATGATTGAGGTAGATTGGGACATCTAGCGAGAGGCACATGTGGACACTAATAAATAAGAAATTATATATAATATTTAAGATATTATATTGTGGGCAGGGCCGCAGACAGACTTGACGAGCCCCGGGGCTACTTACCAAAATATACCAAACTAATGTGGTACTTTATTTGAAACCTCTCGCGTATTAATCTAATTTCAAAAGACTTTCCGATGAGCTAGAGGTGGGAAATTTCATATTTAAGGGTCATTTTTGATGACGCTAATCATCAGTTGGGTTTTACCAAAATATACCAAACTAATGTGGTACTTTATTTGATGCCTCACGCTTTCTTAATATTCTATAATAATAAAAAAGTCTAAAAAGTTTAAAATAAAAATATAATAAAAAAAAAAACTTTTTAAAAAAAATGCTTTTATTTAAATCGAACTAAAAAGAGATAAATAATTTAATTGTTCTTGTTAAAATTGTTGAATATTTATAACTTAAAATAAAAGCGTGGGGCGCTCATTAATAGCTTAAGGAATTGTCTATACCCTCGGAATAACTTCGAAGCGCCCCACGCTTTTATTTTAAGTTATAAATATTCAACAATTTTAACAAGAACAATTAAATTAAGGGGGTTGGAGAATGATAACCAGCAATTTTATAGCTCCACCTGACGTCCTTTTATTTGGCAGATATTTCGATGCGTAGAACACACATCATCTTCAGTGCCGCGAGGATATAGTAGGTGGGCTTTGTCTATTAATATCAAATGCCTTAGGGGCGTTAAACATAGTGGTGAGGCACCTCACCACTATGTTTAACGCCCCTAAGGCATTTGATATTAATAGACAAAGCCCACCTACTATATCCTCGCGGCACTGAAGATGATGTGTGTTCTACGCATCGAAATATCTGCCAAATAAAAGGACGTCAGGTGGAGCTATAAAATTGCTGGTTATCATTCTCCAACCCCCCTTACTCTACTCATCCCAGCCTATTATTCAATCTACAATTAAATTATTTATCTCTTTTTAGTTCGATTTAAATAAAAGCATTTTTTTTAAATTTTTTTTTTATTATATTTTTATTAGCTATCCTGAGTCGTGAAAAAGATTGATTTGAGATTATAAGGCCCGGGCCTCCTGAGGAAAAAAAAATTCAAGAAAATGATTTTTTTTTAATTGAACCATGAAAATTATTTTTTATTAGAATTTTAAGGTGGGAGCGCAATGGGCCCGGGCCCGGGGATATAGCCCCCCCTTGCCTCCCCTGTCTGCGGTCCTGATTGTGGAATATATCCGACCTGATATATTGATTGATATTGTAATCTTACTAATTGATTTTAATTTGTATTTTTTTTTTCTCTTTTTTTAAGTGAATCGTTTATTTCAGAAACCACCTAAGCGACAAAATTTCAAATCATGTGTTTTTGGTGCTACTGTACAATTACTACAACAGTTAAGAGTGAACAGATAAATTGCGTTGGCTGTTTTTATATATCTACCAGTGGCGTATTCAGGGGGGCCAGGGGGGCCGGGCCCCCCCAAAGCCTTCTCCAAAACAAAAAAATACCTATTGTTTTCAGGGGCGGATTAAAGGGGGGGGGGCGATCGCCCCCCCCCCCCCCGAGAAGAAATTCACAATGTTATAAAAACTAGTAATCTAAAGAAATTATGATTTCCGGGCTTTAATTTCAATTGAATTTGTTACCAATCAATTTAAATAAATAGGAAAGGGGTCTAAAGCCTTAGATGCCCACAAAGTCCTTAAATAAAAAAAAATAAAAAAAACCGCCCCCCCCCCCCCGACAAAATTGCATTAATCCGCCACCGATTGTTTTCCCTAATGATTTTTTTTTTTTTTTAAATAATTATTTTATTAACTCTCATAAATTCTAAAATCTAACAAAAAAACTTATAAATAATTGAAAAAATCTCTAATATTTACGAATTTTGTATTAAAATTATTTTTTATTTCAAGAAAAAAATTTTTTTTTTTATTTGTTTTTTATTTATAATTATTATATTACCTAAAAAAAATTTCTCCACTTTAAGTTTCTTGGAGAAGGGGGGGGGGGGGTTCATAAAACTTTTGGGCCCCCTCCCCCCAAGCAGAAATCCTGGCTACGCTACTGATATCTACGGTAACAAAATTGTTTAAAATAATAAAACTGCATTATTATTTACACTTTAGATTAAAATTAGACATACAATGAAAATGAAAGGGGGGGCGATAGGTGTTAGTCAGCCTCCAGAAAGGGGCGATGGGCCAAAAAAGGTTGGGAACCACTGTGTTAGATTGTGCCACCTTTATTCACCAAATTATTTTTTTAGAACAAAACAAATTGTTTTTGTCCACATCTGCCTCTTCACTGTCCAAATCTACCTCACCCAAGAGGCACATTGGGACAATTTGGATTTTTTGGAAAATTGCAAAAATCTAATTCATCTATTGGTGAATAAGCGCTAAGCCTATGGCAATAGATAGTGCATTTATCAGTGTCCACAACATAACATTATATGATCAATAATATTGAAAGCCGAACTATACACAGCTAATTTTATTTGTACTGTCCCAATGTCCCGCCCTCTCCCCTATATATCCCTTGAAAACTTAACATTGTTTCTACTTTAAGAAGGCCTGTCATAGAGTACCGAAACGTAAAATGTAAATGTATTAAAAATCTTCATCAGATGTTCATTTACTTTAAATTTATTTATTTTTTCATTTACTTTAAATTTATTTATTTTACCTATTATTAGAAGATATCAGGATCTCTTCTTCCCCTTCCATCACTATTCATATTAAAGAGATTATTTTTTATCGTTCTTTCTATATAATATAATAAGAAAATATACTTAATTCGTTTAGTTATAATCATATTTCATGATTATAAGAGAGTTTAAGAAATTATCAACTTAAGTGAGAGAGAAGAAGAGTTCATTATAGTAAAAAGTAAAAAAAGTAAGTAAAGAAGGGATGAAGGGGATTCGAGTCAAGTAAGTTGAGTCGTTTAAAGGAAATTCCTTTGTTCCAAGGTAATCGTTACTTGGAGATTTAACTTAGCAATTGACTCTCTCTGTCTCTCTCTTGGGTCTGAATAGACTTGGTCACGCCAATGACAACGAACTTAGATTATGGGATGGGGATTTTGGTTGACCTGCCCCTTTCCCAGCCACCTATTATTATAATAAAGTTTATGTTTTAATCTTATTAAAATTTTGTGGTTTTTAATAACTTTTACTTATTCTAATCTAAATGGCTCGGGCCCACCTGCGGTTTTACTTAATCATCCCAGATAGCACAGTACGTCTTATGTACGTACATAAGACGCACAATTCGTCTTATGTACGTACATAAGACGTACTGTGTGTGCTATCTGGGATGTGGTGCAATTTTTAGGACAAATTATATAAATATTTGGCTTATTAAGAAATTCCTCTCTCATCTTCAAATTTTATCATTGTTAAAATAATATTTTTTTTTTTTTTAGGCTGGATATGGATAACACCGGTCAACACGATTTTTGAGTCCGGCTTCTGCATATGAAATTTTCGTTTCTCCTACTCTAAAAATAAAGGTAAAAATAATTTTTTTGATCAAAGTTTTGCTTTTGTAGAAACTAGAGCAATTTTTCGAATTTTTGAGTAAGAACACTGGACATATAGACAATATTTATTTATTAATAATGTGTTGAGCCACTATTTGCTTGTAGAAATTTTTACAAGTTATTTGGGGCTACTCTAAGATCTATCCAAAGTTTTTGACCTCGAGGACCTTGAGGAGGAGTGGGAGGGGGGTTGCAAAAATCTCAAAACTTTTTTCAGTTTTTATTTTGTTTTATATCTCGTAAACTAAGCATATTTTGTGTACCATAGTACAATACAAAGTTGTAGAGCATTAAATTTGCTATGCTGCGAATATGTAGACCCAATAATAACCGAGGTACGGCCGAACAAATTTAGAATAAATTTCTCGAATGTAAAACAAAGAGAAAATTTTTTTCGTGTCAATCTAATTTTAATTTCGTTAGTATAATAGGCGGATGCGAGAGTTTGTGTTTATTAGGCGGGCAACCTAGGACAAAGGTAGTCCGCCCGCCGCGAAAGCTTGAAGGTCCTTGTTCGACTCCAGGGGGCGCAATTTTTGCCCAATCAAACTCGAACTTATCTCGTAAATTTGTTATCTTAAAATATTAACAAGTTCACTTTTTTAAATTTATTTAAGATCTTTTTCGGCATCTAAGGCCATTTAGACCCTAATTATTTCAAACGATTGGTAGCTAATTTAAATGAAATTAATTTTTCTCGCTTGGGAAGGGAAGCGAATCCGGGACTCTAGGCACGAGAAGCTATTGTCTTCTCTCTGTGCCACAAGCACACTTACATGGCTGTAGTGGTGAATGTCGACCATGTATATGTTTTTATTTAAATTTAGTGTTGTCATTATTGTAGTGAGTTTACAAATTATTCATTTACATTATTCAATACTTTGCGCTAATAGACAAGCACATCCATCTCATTAAAAGACAATAATAAAATATTCTTATTCTTTTTTTTTGTTTGTCTTAACTTTAATAAATATTTTATCCATAGATCAATTTGTGTTAGTATTATTTTATAAAATGGTGAGGGGGGGGGGGCGTCATACCATTAGATTTCAGAGGGAGGCGCGGTAACATTAAGTTTGGAAACCACTGCTCTACAAGATCGATGTTGTTAGAGTTGTTGGTTGCATATACTGTCAGGCGTTTTTATTAGATAAATAAAAACAATTCACCTAATGAAATCAATAGAATTTTCTTTAAAAAGATACCCTTTAATAAAGCGACAGCAATGAAATATCAAATATTTTGTTTATATTTTACTTTCCCTTACCTCTATATATGTTTATATATATATAGAGACAGTGGCGGATTAATGCAATTTTGTCGGTTTTTTTTTTTTTTTTTTTTTTTTTAAGAACTTTGTGGGCATCTATGGCCATTTAGACCCCTTTCTTATTTATTTAAATTGATTGGTAACAAATTCAATTGAAATTAAAGCCCGGAAATCATAATTTCTTTAGATTACTAGTTTTTATAACATTGTGAATTTCTTCTCGGGGGGGGGGGGCGATCGCCCCCCTCGCCCCCCCCCCCCTTTAATCCGCCCTTGTATAGAGAGAAAGTATAGGATTCATGTCAAAAATTCGATGTCGAGATTTTGATGGATATACAAGTTTTGAGGTATGAGAGCTTCTGCTCCCAATCCGATGTCCCCAACTTTTCGTTCAACATAATTTTTACATTATTGAGTAAAATAATTTAATTGTTATTCTATTTTATTTAGCTTGCTTTTTCTAAAGACAGGAGCTTTTTTTCGCTCCGTTGTCTTCGCCTTTTCAACGTCAACGTAATAATATGATAATGAATTCAATCGATTTAGCTAATGGGATTTACTTGATAGTCAATTTAATTTTTTTTTTTTTATTTGTAAATAACAACAAAAAAATTCTATTTCCAAATTTAAATTAGTTTTTTTTTTTTTATTTTTAAATATTTTGTAATTTTAAATTGTGTTCTTAATAGTTTCATCTCCTTTCCGCAATCGTTCCCAGATGTCAGCAATATCCAACATCTTTTGTCACATTGTCCTAAATTTAAAATAAAAAGATCTAGATTACTTAAGGAAATTGAACCTCATTTTCGGGACCATCCATAGTCAGAACCAATAATTAAAAAATTCTATAAATTCGTCCAATCCTGTAGTTTGAAATTCTAACATTCAATGTTCTTAAAAATGATGTTAGAATTTTCCAATTATGACAAAAAACTAAAGAAAGGGTTGTTTTAAATTAATTTTTTTATATGAACCCATTATGATCCCCCCCCATGATGAGACTTTTAATTTATCTTTTAATCTTTAAACAAGGATTTATTTAGAATTTTTTCAAAATTTTTGAATGGGTGTATTTTGAGAAAAATTAAATTAAATTTTTGATTTTGAAATTTAAAAAAAATTTTATTTCAACCCCTGTTGTGTTGTATATTATTGGAAAGGGCATTTAAACCTTTCTCACCATTAAGGCTCAACGCACACCAATCGAGCAAAACGCTCAATGGGAAAACATTTTGTTCAATGATGTCAAATCATGTCCAATTGTGTGTCGGTGTGCGTTCAGCCTAAGAGATTTTATAACAATTAAATAGATGTCGATTTTTTGACATTTTTGCCGACTTTAACATTCCATATTTTTTAAACGAGTTGAGATATCAAGTTGAAATTGGGCAGTTTTCTTAGACTTTATAGACTGTACCTATGACCCAAATTTCATAGAAATCTGAGATAGTGAGGTGGGTTGATTTGACGTGGAATGAGTGACTCTATTCTATTAGTTTTTTTTTTTTTTTTAATTTTTAATTTATAAAATTCTATTTCCTCACTTCAAATTGTGTTTGAATGATTGATATTTGTACAGGCTGACAGATACGTTTTTAATTTAATATACCGGTAATACGATAAATTTATATTAATTAAAATTAAAATAAACTTTTTTGAGGCCAAACTGAATACAGGCGTAAGCCTATTTTTTTTTTATCATTTACTCAAGATCTCTACCTCTAAGAAAATTGGTTCAAAAATATTTTACCCTAAGAATTAGATATAATAGACCTATATAGTAATTTAATGGCTTCAAACTTTTAGGGGCGCTAAAATTCTAGAGACTAAAATTTAAAGAAAGATTTATAAAATTAAAATCTCATTGGCTTATTTACAATGATACCGTTAAGGAGGCAGGCGAACTCATCCCCCCCCCCTCTCCCGGTTGCTGAATTTCATAAAAAAAAAGCTAAAGAAAAGGATAATTTACTCAAGAAAATTCCTAATGTATCTGATTTTATGACAGCGGCGGCCCCTCGTCTTTCCTTTCTTGTAATCTTTAAAAGATCCTCTTTGAATTTGATTAAATTATTTCAAGCAGAAGTGTCTAATTGGTTTTCTATGGGGAAAAGTTGTATAAAATGTTTTTTTTTTTCTAAATCCTTCGGTATCTGACGCTCTTTATGCTTTGTCCATTTTAGTTTATTAGAAACTCGCACATGAGTGGATCAAAACAATCCATATATTTTCTCCAAGATAAAAAAGTTTCAAAAATATTAATTTGAATATAATGTAGAATTCCGATTCAAACAAAGAATATTTTCAATTAAATTCATTGTTGCTTCCTTACGAGATCACCTTTTTTTTTTATTTCAATTACAAGTAGGCGTATATTTTTCCCAAGGGCGAATACTCTTTATTAGATGTAGTAATATTTGGATCAAAAAACATTTTTGCACATTAATTATTTTATAACGGAGTTATTAAACAAACAATTTTTTGTTTTATTCGATTGACGATAACTCGTTGAAAGTTGATAAATGAAATAATAAATTTACGCATTCAGTTCTATCCATTATTATATAAACAAAAATAAACAATAAATGTCAAATTATGTAATACTGATTATATAACATGCGCACAATAAATCTATTTACTATTAGTAAAACAAAAAAATTAAAATAAAAATAAATGTCAAACATACTATCCGGTGCAAAAGTAATTCATTATATAAACATACTTTACAATTGATTTTTTTTTTATTATTGAATTTATTTTTCAAGTATATCATATTACGATATTAGTTAAAGAATAATTTAATTCAAACGAATGGTATATTTAAGGTGTGTCCGAATTCTTTTGCAACGAATGTGAATAAGAGGGGATTACCAAACACTGAATATATATTTTTTTTTATATTCAGTTGGCAACCCTCAAGAGAGGGCAAAAAAGAGACCTACCTGTATGTGGTACGGTGAATAAGCAAACAAACAAGTCGAGTTGGAGCTCTGAGGAAGGAGCAGGAATAAGACCGGCGCTGGAGCTAGGCAGCCCTCGAGGGCCGCTGGAGCAATGAGCGCTGAGGGTTGCATTGAGCCTAAAACAGGCGAGGGGTGCCCATGGGGGTACGCATGCGTAGCTCGCCAGCGCGCTCTGGGGGGCCCAACACGAATCGATCCCGGCCACCCGCACTGGCCTGGGGGGTGGGGATGGCGCCCTCCTATCTACTCCCTCTCTCTTTCGAAACATACGATCATATATTTTTTAAGAAATAAAATTAACTTAAGTACCAATACATTTTACTATTCTTCTTGAATTTGGTTTTGAATCAAAATAATCACATATGATTTTTCCACCTTGATAAAAAAGATTGTTAATATATATAAAGAGAATGTATTGGATTCATGTCAAAAATTAGATGTTGGTTATTTATAAAAATTAGGACCGGTAGCTTCACCTATGGATAGTTGACCTTTAGTTAATGTGTAAAGCAGAAATCCTCTTCCAAGGAACAAACCTTCTTCAGTATTAATAAATAATTGATTATTTGATTTGATTAATAAATCTTGTCCCAGAATAATCGAATAATTGATCTTTATGTCATAAAGCTTTACTTCTGCTCCATGAGGTAGAGTTTTATCAATAAAACAGGCTTAATTGAATTTTTTTTTTATTTCAGACAGGCCTTTTATTAATTATATTTTATTCAATTACATTTTTTTGTCTAGTATTTTAATTCTCCTTTAGTTAAAAAAAAAAAGAATAAGTCTAAAAGGAAAGAAATATAATTACTTATTAAGACTTGTTAAATCCCACGAGGCTTGTCTTAGCTAATTTTATCTTACAGAATATAAAAAAAAAGACAGCAGGAAAATCGCAACTTTTCATTCTTTATCTCTTCTCGAAAACTTCTAATTAAGTTCATTTAATTATATTTGCAATGTTATTTTTTATTCCTTATCTTTTTATTTAATAATTTTTTTAAAATTTTAATGTTTTTCTCTATAAAAAAAGACCTCTCTTTCTTTCTTTCTCATTTTGATTATGAATTTTTTTTAAAAAAGAATAAATTTTCTTTCTTATTATTATTATATCAGCCTCTTCACAATTACTGTTTATTAATTAGTAAGCACATTGAAATCACATTTAGGCTATATTTCATTTAATATAGACTATTTAAGTGAGGAGGAACTAGAGATTAAAAATAATTTAATATCAAGAGGCTCTGATATTTCATTTCGAGATAATCCTATTTTAATTAATTTATATCTTTAATTCCCCAGTGTCCATGCGGGAAAGTATTTCATATAAGCTTCATATACGATAGGCCTTTATAGAAGAAAGAGATCTTCTGAAAAATGTTATTATAATTAATTCAATAGTGTAATTTTTAAGCTCCCTTATTTTGTCTTGAAAAATTTAGAAACAATTTCAAGAAAAAATGATAATTTTTAACTGGTCTGTCTTTCGTTAGTATATATAGCATCCATATACCGTGCAGAGAAAAGATATTGAACAAGCTGGTGTCCCCCACGCACAGGCAACCATTTACAAAAGTCTGTATATTGAGTTGTTGGTAAGAGAACCCTGCAGGGGACATGTCCATTTGGAAGCAACTAACTATACAGACTGTCGTAAATGGTTGCCCATGCTTAAGGCTCAAAAGTCAGGCAGACGCGAGCTTGTCCAATATATTTTCTCTGCTCGGTACATCTATATACGCCCCTGGCATACACACAGTCTTTTCGGCAACTTAAGCCATTTAAGAATTTATACGATACTCGTTATTTGTAAATATATCTATTGGAGGTCCAGGCATTCTTATTTAAGCCATTTGGTTCTTTCCTTCTTGGGTGTCGTATGGATAAATCTATTATGATTTAAAATTGATAGTCCCTGGGCCATAGTACAGTTGTAGAGTAGTCACCTCTTGAGCTAGGAGTTCGCTTTCGGTCCCAAAAAAAATTTATTTTAATTGAAATGACTACAAATTTTTTTTTTTTAATTTGATATTTAATCGAATAGGTTACAATTTCTTTCTTCAAAACACCCCATAATAATATTTTACCAAATATCCAAAAAAAAAAAAAAAAATTCAATTTTGTCAATAAAAATACCCAAAAATTTAAAATTTAATTTACACATAGAGTATAATATTTTAAATCGCGTGAATTGTGACGAACTTGTATGTTGTATTCCCATTACTCTTTTTTTTTGGTAGGGTTAATACACCTGTACATATATAAAGGTATTATATAATATAATAATGACGTGGTCCCAGGCGGACTCTATTATATTATTAACGGCTTCTTTTTGAGTTGAATGATAAATGACATTTTATCTGCTCGAAATCGGAAGAAGAGTGGACTGAGGAAGGGGATTGCAAGTAAGAGTTTCGGAATCCTCTTTTCCTTCTCCTTCTCTTGTTCGGATATACCGTTTTGTTGGCCATTTATCATTTATAAATGAACTCTAAGATGGAATTCTCTCTTTCTCTCTTATTAAATAAAGAAATGAAAAAAAAAGATCTTTTATTAATTTCTTTATAGTTACTTTAAAAAATGTTACTTGAGAACAATTCTAAGGACCGAGGGCTACAGGTAAAGAACAGAAACCGAAAATCGGATGGAGAATATCAATATTGATAGGGGTGTGGGTTCGAATCCCAGGCAGTCTTGTGAAAATTTATAATTGAAGAGCACACATGATAATTCCATCCTAATTCTTCGACTTCGAGAACTCTGTGCTAATTTGGAGGGGGTGGGGGCAAAACCCTAATTAAATTTGGACTTTTTTCAGTCTTTCGCTTATATCTCGTAAACACCATGAAAAGTTGTAGAGCATTAGATTAAAATTTGGTACATAATACGAATTTATAAATCCAATATATATTAACCGAGATACAGCCGGTAAAGTTAGTCAAATTTTCTAGAACTGTTAAATTTTGTCTTACTCTGACCGGTCGTATCTCAGTTAATTTTGGGTCTGTAAATTCGTTTGATGTACCAAATTTTAGTGAATCTAATGGTCTAAAACCTTTTTTAGTACTATGGGGAGCAAAATATGCTTAGTTTACTAGATATAAGCGAACAACTGAAAAATTTTTAAGGTCTAACTTTGACCGGCCGTATCTCGGTTATTATTGAGTTTAATATGGGATAATATAACTCAACTGGTATTTATTTAATTTATGAAAAGTTATGTAAATATAAAAATTGAATAGATTTATTGAGTATTAAAACCCGGGTTGATTAGATGAGGAGATAAATTGTCAACCAACCAAAACTCTTAATCACAAGCAAATTTTTGTAACAATTTTTCTATTATTATCTTTGAATTACTTAACATTGTTCTCGTCATATAAGATTAGGATATGTCTACCTACTCTATTATATATATATATAAAAAATTAAAATCTTTATATTTTAATAAAAATTTATATAAAAACTAGTAGTTGTTCAAGTCCCATCTCCCCTCCTTAACTGCCTTTTTAAAGGGTGGTTAGAAATGATCTCTGAAGCTTAAAGTCTTGTAAATATTATTATTTCCTTTGGATGAATCCGAATAGGGGTTCTTTGTTCTTCCGTAAAATGTAATCCTTAATTAATTAAAGTGACCGGGCGGCGCTCGACGGATCGCATAAATATTTAAATCTCGAAATAAATTAAGGGCCGAAATCGCTCGGCTACACAAATAGAATATAAATGAAACAAAATAAATTTCAATCATTACCTATCAACTCTCACAGGGGAACTTTTTTATCTTTACTTCTTTCTTATCAATATTCTTTTGTCTGATAATACATAGGTCTACTGAATAAAAAAAAAAAATTAAATTTTTTTTGCTTATTCGATTTAAATAAGAAATAAATAAAGATCTGCGAATTTTCTTTAAGGGATCTGTGAAAGTAGTTTTTTATTCCTACAGGGGTTCCCGTTTATTCACCCTAGATGCTTTCGTGCAAGAACACCTCAAACCCAACCGGCCTCTGGCCGTAGCCATCTACAGGCCCCCGTGAAGTTTTGATTGATTAGTTGTTCTGGGGCTTCTCTTTGCACTGCGTCCTTCTAGATCAGATCTATTGTGCTCCCCCGATCTAGGAATGGTTCGAATTCGGGTGATGTTTTACCCCTGAATTTCTATGTCCATCCCTCAGGCCCTAAGTGCCTGGAATTGGAGGGATGTGTACTCCCTTTTGCTCCAGCAGAGACGTTCGACTTTGGTTGAATTTTTTCGGCAAGTTGGGTTCGAACTCGAGTGACATTTTACCTCGTATTACTAAGCCTCAGCTTATCCGATAAGCCACGCTCGCCTCCCCCGTGAAGTTACATTATTTCCTATCTCTAACTATTCCTTCTGCCTTCTTTCTAGCTAATGAGCTAATCCTTTATTCCTGGTTCCACCCGGTTCCTTTTATCCAACCTCTTCTATGCTATGGAGGATATCCTAGTTCGAGGAGCAACTCCCTAAGCACCGGCGAAGTGGCCTACTCCTTTCGAAGAATGCGTGTAGCCTACTCCTTTCGAAGAATTCATTACTGAGAGGGAACCTTCTTTAAGTCCTTTCCATAGGACGGAATGTTATTTTCAAATCAATGGACAAAAAGAATTTCGTGAGTTGGTTATTATTTTTTGATGGGAAAATAGTGTTGAAGTCTAAGACTGCCTTGATAAGCTTTATGGGAACTCTCCAACAAAGAAATCAACTATTATTAACTGCTATGCTAAATTTAAACGCGGCCCAACAAACGCTGATGATGCTGAACACTTTCGTCTACCAAAATCAGCAATTATTTCGAAAATCAAACAAAATTCACAAAATATTGGCAGATCTTGCCACCAGCGACTACTGGCTTTTTGCAAACCTCAAAAAGATGCTCCGGGGAAAGAAATTTGGCTTAAATGAAGAAGGCATTGCCGAAACTGAGGATTTAGAGAGCAAAAAAGACATCGAAAAGGGAAGGAGAGTTTGATGATGAATACGCGAATTTCCTCAAAAAAAAAAAAAAATTGTTTTTCTTATTAGACCGGAAACTGATTGAGCGATGAGCCATAAATGGACCATGTTATGGATAAAGGAACCAAGCGCCATTATGATCAAAATTGAGATAAGAATGCCATCTTGTAGGAAAAAGATCTACCACTTTATTTAAATCATAACATTATTACTCTGTGTACTTTTTTAATTAAGAAAAGGTTAGGGTCCGCAGCAGGCGGGCCCGAGCCAACTGAAGGGGAGTCCAGGTGGACGAGACCTCCCTGTCTAGACGCCAAGGCGGACAGCTTCTCATAGCTAAGAAAAGACGAGGGGACCTCTGGCTAGACGCGAAGCCCACCGAAGGCGGGCTAGTGCTTTTAATAATAATAATAATAATAATATGTAAATGTTTATAATCAAACCCGAAGTTAAAGATATTTATTAGAGAGAAAGAGATATGAACTAGATATAGAAGAGGGGAGATGAGATGCCAACGACCTGCTCCAGAAAACAATGCTGCGCCCTGTCATGCAGCATCCCTCTTATCTGTTTCTTCTCTCTCCTCTTACTCTCTTATCTCGGATCTTTTATACTTGAAATTTCATACATTTCTAAGGAAAATAGAATTCTATTAAATAAAATCAATCATATAAGAAGTATAAAACAATGAAGATGGATTCATTTTTTTTTTTTTTTTTTGAATAAAATTTGTTTTTCATAATTTTTATAGATATAGTATACCGTATATATAAATCAATCTCGGTTGAGGAGACTCCTTTATTGAGTCTCGCGATGCACACCAGTGCTTAAAGCAAAGCCGTTTCGTTTTCCCGGCTCAGTAGCTCCCTTGCAAAGCAAAAGGGTTGAGCGTTCAAACTCTCACACGCCCTTACGCCCTTACGCTCCTAAACACCCTTAATGGACCAGTCACTCCCATATGGCTAATAAACCCGAAAATAATATTTAAAAAATAGTCTAATAATAATAATGTTCCAATAGGTGCTTGCTTACTATAAGTTCTAGAACAAATATCCGAAATATAAAGGAAATTTTAAAATATGACGTATTCTTAATAAAAACTCTTAGATCCGGTTGTTTCAGTTCTGATTTACTAGTCATCTCTCGGATAAGCCAGTTAACTTTGACTTTAGAGTCTTTTCACATCTTGTTAAGCTAATCATATGATTAAATAACAACTCAGATCTGAGCTAAGATTCAAAGTTCGGTAAAAGGCTAACTGAGGGGTGAAACATTAGCAATGTTTAAATTTTTATTAAAAAATTAATTAGCTTTAATTAATTATTTTAATTTTTAATATTATTAAACTATTTTACCTTTATTAAGTTGCTAATTTCACATAACTTTCCTTATACCTCAGATAGCTAATTATCAGCTCTATTCACTAAGCAAAAACGTTAACTTTTAACATCTGAAATCAGGGTTTAGAGAGGAGTGGAGGGAGCCTGCCTGGTAGCATCTATTCTCTTTTATTCACTCAGTCACATGTACTCCTGAAGATGGGTTAATAGCCTGAAATATATCGAGTTAGAAATTCAATATTTCTTTCATTTATAACTTACAATTGTTAGTGAAACCTCACATAGCCTAAATAATTTTTCTTATAAATATGATAGGCCCTACTTGACTAGAAGTGAAACAACCGGTCCTTTGAGATATTATTCCCTTTACGCCCACTGAGCACAAGTATTCAAACATTAAAAGGGAGGTCAAAATCACTTTGGTATGTTTTCTTCTCTTGTGTGTGTTTGTTCAAGGTAATTGAATGAATGACATGTTTGTGTTTATGATGTGTTGATTGCTAAGACAGACCGACAGACAGATGGAGCCGATACAAGACAATAAATGAAAGCGAGGGAGACAGAGGAAAAAAAAACGTTTTTAGAGGGAAGAGAGTGGTTTGTTGCCCTCAGGTGATTAACCTGCTTTTAGCGCTGTCTCGTCCCGTCTCGAAGTGAGTCAAGTGGACAGTTTGATTAGTCCAGAGACACCTTTCCATCCACCTTCATACAATCAAAATATTGTGCAAAGTAAAAAAAAAAAAATACTTAAGGTCGTGCCACCTAACAACAAGTGATAGTAAAGCATTGGAGAGGCCGTTTCAATTTCTACTAAAAGTGCTGTGCCGCTGCCGTGCCGTCTGCCGCTCTCCAATACTATTTAAATAGCAAGTCCGTTTAACCGATTACGGGCGACGGCATCGCGCTGCAGGGGCACGGCAGTGACACGACCTAATGGAAATTGTTCTTTAAACAGTGCTTCTGTTATGCAGGGAACCGAACCCGCGTCCCTTGGTGTAGAAAGCCAGCAACACCAAGGCACGAGGGCGGACACCCTATTTTGTAACAAAAATATTTACAGATTTGGAGCCAACGCAACGACAAAATTAAAATAATCTTTAAAATAATTAACGCATGAAATCAAAAGTCTCTGTTTATAAGCAGTTGCAAATAATTAATTTTAACATTTCACTATATTATCGGAATTTTATAATTATAATCCAAGAATTTAAACTTATTTAACAATAATAATTTGTTACATTTGCGATTCTTCGCGGCCCCCTGGGGGTAATCCATGGCGTCACCAGAAAACTACACATGAAAATATTATTTTATCAAAGTATAAATAAAAAATTTTGGAAAACTTAACATGTTAATATTTCTCACTTCATTTTTTTGTTCTTTTGATATTATATCGTTTTTAATGAATAAAACATTTTAATATTAAATGTTGAAAAATATTTGAATTTAGCACCAAAATTTCGATGGTTATCGGAAATCCGTGTTTAGGCCATATAAAACTTTTAACGATACTCAGTATTTTAGTAATTATCTATTGGGGGTCCAGCCATTCTTATTTAAGCCATTTGGATACCAAAAATCATCGGACTGCCTGGGATCTGAACTCGCGACCCTTGGTATAGAAGACAAGCACGCTCCCTACTAAACCAAGCCCGAGGGTGAATTTTTATACTTCCAAATCGAATATTTTATTGAAAACCGGAAACTTTGAATAAATACTATATTCTGTATACAGTATTAATAAAAAATTATTTGAATTTTTCTATCGAATTTCTTTTATTTTTTTTTGATTTGACATTGATTCGATTGGTTGTTGTTGTTGTTGTTGTTACTGCCTCTCTTTATTGAACGTCAGGCAGCCATCCTCTGCTTTCGAATCCAATTAACCAACTTCCATCGGCAGAACACACCGGAAATGCGAATTTGAAATAAAGCGAACCCGCCCACCCGGCTGCGGTTCTGCTACCATCATCATCAGCAACAGCAGCATCAACATCATCGTCATCCCTTTGCTTTTGGGGCTACCCCTACCCCATCTCGATGCAGACCCCTCTAATGCAGAAATTCGATTTGCAAGTCCCCCTGAACTCTCTCTCTCTCTCTCTCTTTGCCAACTCAATTTACCTTCTCACTCTCTCTCTTTTTCTTACTCCACCCCCCCCCCCCCCACCTCCCATAATTTCAACCTCTTAACCGGTCCGGAAGGGACAAATTAATATTACGAATAAAAATACATATACATGGAATACTTGGCAGGAAATTAAATTAAAATTTTTTTAATTTCTCTCTCTATAATGTTTGATATTATTAATAAACATCGGGTCGCTTATAATATAATAATAAACCAACTAAGAAATTTATTATATAACAACATTACGTTGTAGAAAATGTCCAATTAGTATTTCACTTTAGATCCATTATGAGGAAAATTTAAAAAAATCTGGTGTGACTGTCGCACAGCACACAACTTTCTCTTACCTTCGGTATTTGAAAGTTGTGTTCTGTGCTTGTCACACCAGATTTTTCGTGTCGACATATATTTAGTTTCCGCCGATATATTAGAATTCAAGATGTAAAAAAAAAAAAAAAAACATTCACACTTTTTTTTCATTCACACTCACAAGTCAGATTCACACACACATTCACACGGTCTTTTCGGCAACTTAGGCTATTTAAGACTTTTACGATAACCGTTGAAATAAATATATCTATTGTGGGGTCCAGGCATTTTTATTTAAGTCATTTGGTATCCAAATGCCTTAAATAAAATTATCGGACTGCCTGGGGTCCGAACCCGCGACGTTCGGTATAGAAGGTAGGCACGCTACCAACTACTCCAAGCCCCGTGGGCAATTCAAGATGTAAAATTTATAAACATGGGAAAATATTTATATTTTGTTACCATGTCAACCATTGGCATCTTTCCTATGAAGTACAAGTAAAGTGTGCTTCAAACAATTTTGAGAGGAAAATGAGTATATACATTTAAAAGAGCATCTAAAAAATAATTGATTTTTGAATTTTAATCAAAACCGTTAGAGCGAATTTTGAGAAAATAAAAAAAAACTGAAAAAGTACATCAGTAAAGTACTAGCACTTTTTGGCGGATTTTGATTAAAAGCTTATTTTTACGGTGGCGGGGGGTGTTTAACTTAAAAATAACATTTCAGCCTCATAGCTCAATTCCTTCATGTTTAAAACACACACACACACAGGCACAGAGAGACAGACAGACCATGTCGCGAAAACCACTTTTTTAGATTAAGGGGACCTCAAAACGTGAAGAACCATCAAAATATCGACATTGAATTTTTTTTTGACATGAATCCAATACTTTCTCTCTATATACAGTATATTAACATATATATAGAGGTAAGAGAAAGTAATAAACTAGAAGTATTAAATAATAAAATTATATCAGATGTTTAAATGTTCTTGTCCCTTATATCACGTTAAAAAAATGAAAATTCATCCGACATTCGCTAGTTCGTGTTTTCTTAATTAAAACTGGAGTCCAGGGGGGTCTCTCGTTATTCCAACGACCCCTGGAACTTTCAGTGAGGGCTCTTCCGCTCAAATCGGAGTCCGGACCCTACCCGTCTGCCAACAACCCATCCACATCAAATACTACCCTCCGTCCGTGACCGAGGAGTTGTTGACAAATGTCACGAAGCCACAGGGCGCGCGTTCGGATCCCAGGTAGTCCGATAAATTTATTTAAATCATTTGGATACCAAATGGTATAAATAAATATGCCCGGACAGCCTAATAGTCCAAATATGGCCTAAGAAGCTGAAAATACTAAATATAAAGGCCTTTACCGTATTAAAAATTTTTTATTTATGGAATTTTTTTTATTGAATTCGATTATATAATATTATAATAGTGAGGGCGTTGTTAGCGACAATAACAACAGGACAACAACTTGTAGGGTATTCATCGCTCTGAGGATTGACTGAGTCAGCTAGAATCAGGCCGTATCGCCTGACAGACGTCAGCCTCTCTCTCTCTCTCTCTCTGTATTCAAAAAGACCGGAGTCCCCCATTCCTGCTCCTGTCTTCCTGTTCAGCCACCCACGCCATCTCCACCTCACATCCAATCTATAATACATATCTCTCTCTCTCTTTCTCTCGATGTTCAGAAAATATAAATCCGATATAGCCAACAATTCCATTAGCAAACAAGCAGCTGTGGTTTTGGTAGCCAAAGTTCAACAGCTTGAGATCAATTATCCAATTATTTTATACCTGTTTCCACCAAATTATCAATTTAGAAATAGATTAGATATTTGTTATGAGTTGTTTTAATTGTCCGAAGATAGGAAACCCAATTTACCAAATTTTTCGATTAATTACTACTAGTGTCGTATCTAAGGGGGGGGGGGGGTAGCTGAGGGAGCTGCTACCCTCCATCCCTCAAAATCCTGAAATATCTAGAGTTTTAGCACAATATTACAATATTTCTAAAAATGTGGCCTAAAAATGCTTCTAAATACATTATATTTTTTAAAAATTTCCGGGAGAGGACCCTCTTCCCGTTGGGAGGTATTTCATACCCCTTAAGCCCCCCGGATACCCATCATCCCCTCCAAATAAATTTCTAGATACTCCACTGATTCCTACAATGCTCAATTATTATCGTGTTTACTATCTGCTAATAAGAGAAGTTAATCATAAAAATCTAATATTGAGCTAGCCATTTGGATTGCCTATCTTCCCACAACTAGGGGTAGCCAAGAATTTGGTGATTTGCCTTTCTACCATATTTAGGGATATCTATCACTAAAGATAAAAAATAATTTGAGAAAAAATGATCCATTTGAGACATGAACAGTGTGAATAAATTTGGAACGAATTTTGAGAAAATCGAAAAAACTGAAAAAGTACATCAGTAAAGTACTAGTACTCTTTGGCTGATTTTGATATAAAGCTTATTTTCACGTCCTAGGTGGGTGTCTAACTTAAATATAAAATTCCAACCTCCTAGCTTAGTTTTCATATAATTGAATGAGTGGCTGTAGTTTTTTTTTTTTTTTTATTTTAGGCCATAAAAACTTTATCGTTACTCATTATTTAAATAAGATATAATTGGGAGTTCAGGTAGATTTATTTATTGCAGTATCCAAATAATTTGGTATCCAAATGAAATAAATATTCACCAGACTGCCTGGGATCGGAACCCGCACCCCTTGACTTTAGTTCCGATTAATACAGATTACAAGACAGGAGGAGCCAAATTCAAAACCTCTGAATGCTTATTGAGACGTTTCGAATCAAATTTATTGTCCCATCATCAGTCATAAATAGTGTGCTGTGTTAGTTATTGAAATGCAGGCAAGATACATGTACATTTGATGTACTGCCCTTATGTGACAACAATGGCGATGATTTCTCATTAATTTATTCTATATGATTTTTTTAATTTAAAAAAAAAAATTTATAAAATTGACAGTTGAGATTAAAAAACAATTCCGATATTATTACGAATCTCTTCTTACTCGAAAACTTTTTTGTCTTCTAATTTATCAAGCTTATCTTTGGACACACACATCTGCTTTGCAAACTTGATAAAATTAAATTTAACATTTTTTTTTTTTGCAAATAAGCCAAGACGAATATTGATCCATTTGAAGAGAGGAACGGGGGACTTTGATAAGAGAGAGATTAAAGCAATGGTACTCACTATATGACGTCACCGGTACTGCTTCTGCTCCCCGGCTGCAACTACAACTGGTAGCCAGTAACGCACCGCAGCTTCTGCTTTGCTTTGCTTACCTGCCCCACCGGAAGGAAGCTCTCCCACTCCTCTCTCCTATTACTCCTACTCCCTTGAAATCTCATTCAAACTATTCATCTCTTTCTCTATAAAATTGATTTTTATATACGTATATATAAAAAAAAATTCCACCGTGATTTGCACAATGAATGACCAGAGGAGGGAGAAGACTACATCTCATCCCTTTCTTTCTCTCTTTTTTTTTTTTTTTTTGAAATTATTTCCCATCCATACAATAGACACGCATTGAACTTCGAAAACCATCAGTGGAACAAAAATATTAATTTAATCGAACTTCGTTGGTATAAGAAGAAATTTTCTAACATTTCGTTCGTCATATCCAATCAAATTAAGTAATGTTGTCATTAGGGATGAGATAATAAATTTTATTAAAAAACAAAGGGGAGCTAGAGTTAGGGTTAGAATGATTTCTGCTTAAGATATGCAGCAAACAATGTGAAACGTTGCTCATTTCAAGAGAATTTTCGTCTATTAGTTAAATTTTCCGAGGTATGTATTCAAAATCATTATAAATGTTTGTAATAATAATATAGGCCTATAATTTGACATTTTTGTATGTCTATTTCCCTGGAGGAGCAAGAAATCGCGAATCAATTAAACCCAGAATCTCCACATTTTAGCTGTATCTGTCCTGTTACATATCGACGATGGAGAATTGTATTGTATCAAGTCCACTTTTTACTTTCTCTTACGTATGTATATATGTAATATATATAGAGGATTCATGTTAAAAATTCGATGTTGAGATTTTGATGGATATACACGTTTTGAGGTCCTCTGAATCCAAAAAAGTGGTTCTCGCGATATGGTCTGCATGTGTGTGTGTGTCAACAAAATATCTCAAGAACGAAAAGAGGTATGAGGTTGAAATTTTATATTTAAGTTAGGGACTCTTAAGGAAGGAATTTAAATTTTATAATGGATTTTGATAGGGCAGGTTCAGCCAAATAAAAAGACTTTATATGCTTCTCGACTCCGGAGACGTTTCGAGATATTTTTAATGTCTCATCATCAGTCCGTCTACAAAATGTACATATAAATAAGTGATTATTTTTCGATATACAGTAAAAAGTATAAAATTCATTGTAATAAAATAAAAACACACTTACATCGAAAATTAGCATAAAGGTAGTCGTTAATATACAGCATATGTACATATAAATTTTATATAATGAATACGCCTCGAAGCGTTCATGAGAGGAAATATTCTCAATAGTTAAAATTCATTGAGAATATTTCCTCTCATGAACGCTTCGAGGCGTATTCATTATATAAAATTTATATGTACATATGCTGTATATTAACGACTGCCTTTATGCTAATTTTCGATGTAAGTGTGTTTTTATTTTATTACAATGAATTTTATACTTTTTACTGCATATCGAAAAATAATCACTTATTTATATGTACATTTTGTAGACGGACTGATGATGAGACATTAAAAATATCTCGAAACGTCTCCGGAGTCGAGAAGCATATAAAGGCTTTTTATTTGGCTGAACCTGCCCTATCAAAATCCATTACATTCACAGCCACCAAATCTTATTTATTTAAATTTTATAAAATGAAAGAGTGTGGAAGCAGTCCAATAATTATATTAAAAAAAACTGTATCTGGTAGTTTACTTCTTGGATAAAGGATATACAGATGGTATGTATTTATAATCAAAAAATTATTAAAATTTTTAATAATTTATTTGCTCTTGACAGATGCATAATATAATTGTTTCGGCCCACCCCACCTTATAAATACATACCATCTGTAAATCCTTTGTCCATGAAGTAAACTACCAGATACAGTTATTCTTAATTTAATTTTTAATTTTTTTAATTTAATTTTTTAAAGATCTTCCATTTGGTATCCAAATGGCTTAAATACAATAAAATCATCGGACTGCCTGGGATCCGAACCCGCAACCCTTGATATAGAAGGCCAGAACGCTACCAACTACACCAAGCCCAGGGGTGTTTATGCCTTTTAGTTCCGGCTTTAAATTAGCATTATTAAAAATTATAATATTAACATTTTTTCTTTTCAAGGGAGCCCGGTCCCTCTGGGCTAGTGTTAAAGATTATTTATTGTTTTTGTTGATTTATAATCTAGTAAAATAAATATTGACCCACCTGAGAATCATTCGGCACTTGCTAATTTTTTTGTGATAGCCTATCCTAAGACATAGAAATTTCCCTCTGATCTGATCTCTCAACCGGTAGTCTAACAATATTTCAAATATGGCACATTATACATCCTCTTTTCAGAGATGTAGGGTTTATCCCTTTGAAAAGGCATCTTTTTTTTTGTAAAGGCAAAGCAAAAGAAAGAGTTTTTGCATTCGTTTCCCTTCTGGAGCTTTTGTGCTCCTGTTTAGTCTGCTGCATAGGGAGCTTAGCATTTGAGAATAGAGAGGAAAAAGAGAGAGGGTCTTGCTTGCTTTTAATTCTATTTACCCGCTAAGAAACTTCCTTTATATTTTTATTTTTTAATTATCCTGGGCTATTTTTGTTAAATAATTTTTTTTTTTAAATTTAATGTCAGAGAGGGAGAAAGAATTTTTTTTTTTTCAAAATTTTTTATAAAAATCATTCTAATTCTAATCATTAAGTTTACAAAAATTTTTATATTTTCAGAAACGGGTTAGTGTAGTGAGATATTTTCTATAAATAAAAAAGTTCTCCAAACTTTTTGCCACAAGAGCTACAAAATCACTTTTCGCGCCCTTTATGTTATATTTTCGTATTTATTTATTTATAAAATCTTGTGATCATATTACTCTCTTACTTAATTGAAAGTTCTGTTCTTTAACATCAAATTTTTTGTATCGAAAATTTAGTTTTGGCCAGTTCTTATATTAAAAGATGCAAAATGCCCCCTCCCTCCTCTATTAGCCGAAAGATTAGTGATGTTGACAAATGTTAATATTGATAAACTTATCTATAAAATTATTTATTATTAAATTAAGGAAATGCCAAGGGGATTGATTGGATTCGAACCCCGGGCAGATATTCATTTAAATTATTTGAATACCAAATGGAGTAAATGTGCTTGGAAAATTTGTATTTTTTTTAATTTTAACTCACACTTTTTCTCATACACACTCACACTCACACACACATACACACAGTCTTTTCGGTAACTTAGGCCAAGACTAAAAGATACTTGTATTTTTAATAATTTATATATATTTGAGGTCCAGGCATATTTATTTAAGCTATTTGGTATTCTAATGACTTAAATAATTTCATCGGACAGCCTGGGATCCAAACCCGGGAACCTTGGTCTAAGGCCAGCACGCTAGCAGCTACACCAAGGCCCGAGAGCTTGTATTATATGGGTAACGTTTAAAACTCTATATGGCCTAAGGTGCCCAAAAAAATATAAATTGTTTAAATTTGTTAAGGTCTTTTTCAGCATCTGAGGCTAATTAGACCCCGTCCCTATTTACTTCAATCAATTGGTATCCAATTTAATTGAAATATATTTTTGGCATGGAATGGGATGTGAGCTCCTGACCCCTATCACAAGAGGAATATAGAAAAATATTTATATTTTACTATGGCAACTATTTCTCCTATTTTTAATTTTACTCCTCTAAAGTAAAGAAATAAAGGGTGTCCCCTCAAACAATTTTGAAAACAAAATGAGAATATATATTTTAAAGAGAATCTAAAAAATAATTAATCGAATTGTTTGAGCGAATTTTAAAAAAATCGAAAAAACTCAAAAAGTAGATTAGTAAAGTACTATTGTTGGACGATTTCATTTAAAAACTTATTTTCGCGTCTCAAGGAGGCATAGGCGTAGCCACGGGGGGGGGGATTTGGGGGTTCAAACCCCCCCCATTAGACCCAAGCCATGACTAGATATTTAAGCTCTATAATACAAAATACTTTTTCTCTCTATATATTTCATATATAGGGTAAGAGAAAGTAAAATATAATAATTTTCTCTAGCTTAAAAAAAAAAATTAAATAAAACGCAAAAAATTCAAGAATATTCAGAATTTTTCCATCGAAAAGAATTGATTTTTGTTTTGCTTTATAAAAAATTAAAGCCGCTTAAAATTGATTAAATCTCGCAAATGGAAAACAATAAAAATTATTATATAAATAAATTTATTTATTTTTTTTTTTTTTTTTTTTTTTTTTTTTCCCTAAAGAATGAGATTGGATAGGGTGGGAGGAGATACCAGTCCCAAAAGGGACTGATTTTTGGGGAGTAGGGAGGTGAAGGGCCTCTCACTCCCAACATTGGAACCGGGTTAATGGCAATTACGCTAGATACCGGTACTTGGGTTTGGTGCGTGCCTCCGTGCACGATGCACCAGGGGTAAATAACCGGGGAATGATTTTTTTTGTAGGCTATTGAGGGTTTTTATGCCGTAATTTTTCCCTAAAGAGATCTGAGATGGGACTCTGATCAAGAGAATCAGACACTCTAGTATTATAGTTGTTGGAGAGTGTTTCCAAGAGGCAGTTTTTGTGTTGTTATGGTTGTATTGTATTGTTGGAAAATTAAACATAATTTTTGAGACTAATCTCTCCCGTGTTATTTTTTATTTGGCGACGAGTTGAATGAAAAATTGCGGCACTTAATTAAGAAAGGGCGGGCCCGAGCCAGCTCAAAGGGGGTCCAGGGGGCGGAGTGGCCAGTCATATATTTCATTAGACGCTCTATTAGTCGAGGGGGGGGTGGGAGAAGTGAAATCATCCTGAACCCCCCCCCCCCATCAAAAATTTCTGTCTACGCCTATGCAAGGAGGTACTGTATCTTAACATAAAAATCAAATTTCAACATAATAGAACCTTCTTGCTTTACAAACACACAGACAGACCATTTTAAGAGATTTTCCACTTCTTTGCACACAGGGAATCTCAAAACATGTATTTCAATCAAAATATCGACATTGACTTTGTGATATGGTACTTACTCTCTATATATTAATATATATATAGGTAAGAGAAAGTTATTAGCTTATTTTGTTTCATTTATAACAAAGTCGCTGCAGGCCTCATCAGATTTTTAAAGAATGAAAACAAAAATTATTTTCGGACCCTCCGTTTCATTGACTGACCACCCACTCAATTCTTTGAAAATTCAATAATAATAATAATAGTGGAAAAAAAAAAATGAATAAAAAAAACTTTTAATTTCCTGATACTTTTATCCTTGACTCCCGAAGAAGAATTTGAAATCATCTCCTCCCAGCCGGTTTTTTTTTTTCATATATATTTTTTAAATTGCCTCTGGACCAGCTCCATTCGCAGATGGCCAGCCATTTATAACCCCCACCCCCACCCCCACCCACGACCAATGCAGCTATAACAACAACAACAACAACCTCGCTGAATTAGCAGCAGCAGCAGTCGCTTATCAAGATCCCCAACAACTTCTTCTTTTGTTCTCATTTAATTAAAATTCCCAATAAAAGGGAGCTTTAAACCTATATATTTATCTACATATATACATATACATATAAAAAAAAATCAATCAATTTAAACTCGCATACGTTTTTTTATAATTCACAATTTGTTAATTACTACTGTTTATTATTTTTTTTTTTTTTTTAATTTTTATTCATGTATAAATAAATGCCCTTTCTCTCGGTAGAGGTTTCTTCTGGCTCCTGAGAGATAAGGGATGAAAAGAGAAAGAGAAAGGGTCGAGCCTTTTTAAAAAATTAATTGAATCGAATAACTCATTAAAAAAAAAAAAAAGAGTTTTGTTTCTATTATCAATTTAAATAGGATTTTTACAGATATGTTTTTATTAAAATAGCTTTCTACAGTATATGAAACAATTAAAAAAATACCGTACATTTGATTGTATTATATACTTATAAAAAAAGTATTTTTTTTTATAATAAAATGTGTAAAAAAAATTACATAGATGTGTAGGCTTCTTTGACTTCAAAAAATATAATTTGTAAATTAAGGTAATATAAAGACTTATTTCGGTCAAAAATTCACTTTTTTTTTTTATTTAAGTCATTTTCTCTTGGGCCTTGGTGTTAGCGTGCTGGCCTTCTGTACCAGGGGTTTCGGATTCGCATCCAGTCTCATGCGGCAATTTATTTCAATTGGATTGGCTACCAATAAATTGGTCTCCGTTGCCGAAAAAGACCTTAATGAATAAAAAAAAAAGAAAATTATTTATTTGATTGTTATAAACAATTGTTATTATTTTATTTAATACCCATTTGCTCCTTATTTATTTATTAACGTGTAGAAAGAAAAAGGATTAATTATATGGCGACACAGTATCTAACATAATTACTATTATGAGTGTACATAAAATTTATTGATAACAAATATTTAATTTTTAATTAAACAAATAGGGATTGAGTTGTACGGTTGGGGATATTTAAAAAGAGTTGCCCCCCTCCCCCCGAAAAATTCTATTTGATTTTTTTTGATGTCAAAGAATAAAAATCTGTTGTGACTGGTCGCACAGCACACAACTTTCGATTACCACAGTTAAGAGAATCATTAAATGGATTGAGGACTCCTCCTCTTAAGAGGTTATAATTATGTTGAATATTCGGTTAAAAAGAATGATGATTCTTCAGCTAAAGATTTCACCATTTATTTATTATTTTTTTTTTTTGTTCATTAGGAATTATATTAAAATGCGATTTTTTTGAAATTGAAATTCCTAACGGGATCCCCTTTGAAAGTGTAATATTATAAAACTCTTGCCGCCCTCTGTAGGACTGCCAATGGTTAAAATCATAAAAAGTACAGCTTATCCGAAATAAATTTAGACCGCGTTTTATACAATTTCATACAGTATTAAAAAAATAGGATATTATATAATATAAACAAGAAAAATAATATTAATTAGGCCTAATCCGTTTAACTAAATTAATATTTTTTTTAAGTCAAACAGTCATCTAGAATTTTGATAAAATAAAAAAAAAAAATTATTAAATGGATTGAGGATTCTGCTTTCAAATTCAGTAGCGCTTGACAATTTATTTCTATGATAAAACAAGTAATATTTTTTATAGCCTCAAAATAATATTATATAATTTTAATTAAATAAAAAAAAAAAAAAAACGGACAGGGAGATTATAAAAAAAATGATCGGATTGTGATAAATGATAATATATAAAAATATATATAAATAAGAGAGAGAGAGGGGAGGGATGTAACCTAAATAGTATTTAGGATATGATTTTTTCTCATTATGCTCAAATATCCTGTTGGGAGGGGGGAGGCACATGCCTCCATCTCTCTTCGGGGTCCAATGGGTGTGTTTCCTGTTAGCCTTGCATTCCCAAGTTCCTTCCTGTTTGATTTAAAACCAGGTTGGCGTGACTTTAGAGAGAGAGATAGAGAGAAGGAATCCCATCCAGATAATTACCTCCTGGCTCGACTAGTTCAGCTCGGCTTATTTTCCCAATAGACACAAAAGTCATATCCAAATTTAATTCATCCTTTTAGGTAATGAGTCTAATAATGGAGCCCGAAATAAAAGTTTGCGGGGGGGGGGAGCTAAAAAACCTCGACATCGAATTTTTGACATGAATCCAATACTTTCTCTCTACATATATATGTATATTAACACACATATATATATATATATATATATATATATATATATTTATATATAGGTAAGAAAAAGTAAAATAGACTGTTTTATTGAAAGATGAAAAAATCTATATCCGATCGTGAATTATGTAAATTGTTATATACGTGAATTTTGTAGATTTAAACATCGGTAATATCACATTATAATTGTTTTACTTTTCATTTTGATATTAAAATCAAACAGGCCTTTTCTATATTGATAAACCTTCTATACAAATATTATAGATTTTTTTTTAATACCTTAACAAAAAGAATACAATAAAATAAATAGACTAGAGAGAACAAATACCTGTTGGTTTGGATTGGTTATCTTTACCTTTATGTTCTCTCTTTCTCTTCCCTTTTCTCTCTAATCAACCATCAATTGTCCTCTTTTGCTATTTATTCGGCCGATCATTCATCGCTCTTTAGAGAGATGCGCTTTTATTCGATCCAAAATGCATCGCTTATCTTCACCAGGCACATTTGCAAATGCTATAATTACCGAAACATACAAACAATACACATATAGAAAGCGTTTTTTTATTTAATAATTATTAATATTAATTGAATAGAAGCTTCTCATTTCATTAAATTCAATATTAATCATTATTATTATTGCCTGTTAAAGTGGTTTCGTTTAAAATTTGTGATATCGAACCAACATATTCAAGAAAATTTTAAAATTAGTCTTGTAACTAAATATGGGAGCATATTTTTTAGGTTGATTAATTTCTCTCAAATAAAATAATAAAAAAAAATCTTCTGTGACTGGTCGCACAGCACACAACTTTCTCTTACCCTTCAGCAAGAGAAAGTTGTGTGCTGCTTGTCACACCAGATTTTTTGTGTCGACATATATTTAGTTTCCAACAGTACGGTACATTTGAATTCAAGATGTAAAATTTATAAGTATGGGTATATATTTATATTTTGTTACCATGGTAGCCATTTCTCCTACTTTCCTATGGAGTACAAGAGTAAAGTTGTCTTCAAAAGATTTAAATGGCAAAGTGATTATATTGATACATTTTAAAGAGCATCTAAAAAATATTAGATTTAAAAAATCGTTGGGAGCGAATTTTGAGAAAATCGAAAAAAAAACTGAAAAATTACATCAGTAAAGTACAAGTACTTTTTGGCTAATTTTGTTCAAAAGCTTTGTGTCACGTCCCAGGGGAGTGCCTAACTTAAATATAAAATTTCAACCTTCTAGCTCTTTTCGTTCTTGAGATATTTTGTCTACAGACAGACACACAGACACCTCTTTGACTCAATTTTCTTTTATTCTGGCCAATTAGCGCCTTGATAGGCCTAAACACACAGGAACAGGAAGTAAGCCGCTAGCCCTTTATATTATAGGATGATGATATTTAGATAATTTTAGTAATGGATGTAATACACGTCCAGAAGTTGGGTGACGTTTATAACGTCCACACAGTGTAAATAGAAATTTTGGGGCGAAAGCAGTGTCATTTCTTCATCTTCTAATGAGTCTATGGTTTCCCTCCACAACTCCTCTATAATATTCAAAAATTAAATTTATAGGCAAAAAGTAAAAGCTCATTTTCAATTTGCACCAACTGCGTGGGACCCATGTTGGGAAACATCGTTTTAAGTGAATATTCGCATATAGAGAAAAGTTGCCTATTAAATATGCATACATTTATACTGCTGTGAAAAACGTTGCCTAAATAAAAGGCGCCCTTGATTAGTGGCGCCTCCCATGTCAATAATTGGATACAAACGTTTGACTTGGTCTCTGAAATAACAGCGGTCGGTTTAAATTGCAACCTTGATTTCTTATCAATTTTTCCTGCGTCACTAAATTATTCTTCAACTGCCTGGCATTTCTTTTTACTTTCTCTTACCTCTATATATGTAAATATATATAGAGAGAAAGTATTGGATTCTTGTCAAAAATTCCATGTCGAGATTTTGATGGATATACATGTTTTGAAGTCCCCAAAATCCAAAAAAAATGGTTTCGCGACATGTTCTGTCTATATGTCTGTGCGTCTGTGAACAAAATATCTCAAGAACGGAGAGAGCTAGGAGGTTGAAATTTTATATTTAAGTTAGGCAGCCCCTGGGAAGTGACACGAAGCTTTTGAATAAAATTAGCCAAAGAGTATGCCTACTAGTTCTTTACTGATGTAATTTTTCGTTTTTTTTTTCGATTTTCTCAAAATTGGCTACAACGATTTTTTTTAAATTCATAAATCAATTATTTTTTAGATGCTCTTTAAAATGTACATTCTCATTTTGCCGTTGAAATCTTCTGAAGACCACTTTACTCTTGTACTTTATAGGAGAAATGGTTGCCATGGTAATAAAATATAAATATTTTCCCATACTTAAAAATTTTACATCTTGAAAATCGAATGTACAGTACTGTCGGAAACTAAATACATGTCGACACAAAAAATGTGGTGTGACAAGCACAGAACACAACTTTCGATTACCGAATGTACGAGAAAGTTGTGTACTGTGCAACTAGTCACACCATATTTTTTTTACAATGGATTGGCTTCACTTTTGAAATAAACGGCTTAATATTCAAAATATACTGTATATATATTTTTAGGAGAGAGGGAGGGAGTGGAAATTTTCATTTTAAAGGCCTACCTCAATGAAGCTTAATCTAAAATTTTATTTAAGTCGAATGAAAAAAATTTAAAAAATATATATATATATAATAATTTAATAATTATCAATTATAGGCGATTTTATATTATTTAGTATTTTTTTATATTAAAAACAAAATATATATTTTTTATTTTGCTCTGCATTTTTTTTTTTAATTTATAATTTGGAGTTTGATTGTTTAAAAATTTTTGAACCAATGAGAATGCAGCTTTGGTGTCACGTGATTCCTTTGTTTTAATTCCTTCCATCTTCTCTTCCCCTCCATGTTGGCCTGCCAGTAGCAGCTCTCCCTTGATGCTTGGAACTCAACGAAGAACAATTCGTCAAGAATCTCGCAGCCATGGTGATCATCTCGTCAAACCATCCACGAAACTTGTGCTTACTCACAATCCATTTGACAATGAATTACATCTTTACTTTATGTAACAAGGTATTTATTTTCCTTTTATTCTTTTTATTTTGAAAATTTATCAAATTGTTAATTTCGAATACACTTTTAGCAAGTTGTGTGTTTGACGGTTAGCCCATCAGATTTTTTTATATTTTTACCTTTTTTAAAGTATTTTCGGCAACTGATTTAGCAAAATCTTATCTCACTTTTTTATTAATATAAAATTCATATCATCTTTTAATTATATCAGTTATTTATAGACTCATAAGGGGGCAGCAACAAACAGGCTGCAATGGCGGCGTCCTTTTGGAAGAGAGCATATTGTTTTTTAGAGTTGTTCTTATTTATATTGGTCTTTTTAATTACCAACTAAAAAAGCTTAGATCGATTTTTTATTCTTTCATTTGTGAAATCATTCCATTATAATTAATGTAATTTACAACTTCAAGCGGATCAATCAGAAAGATCTGGCGCATTGATTTTATTTTAAATTAGTTTCTCAAATTGCCGTGTGCTTGGAGTGCGCCACTATTCCCTGTTTTATGCTGCTCCCTAGACGCTAGATTTATAAACTTAAAAAGTCATTCTATTGATTAAATATGTAATTCATTATTAATATTATGATTATTTAATTAATTTAATTGTAAGTTTTTGTTGTATCTTTCATTTAAAACCTTATAATTAATTATTATATTGCAGATGAGGAAAATATGAAAATTCCCTTCAAGGCTATCATGGATAATGACTCTTTCCAAGGTCTCTTTCTACAACATAACCAATTCAACAATCTGTCCAGGTGAAATCTTTATTTGAATCATATTATTTAATAATATATTTTTCATATATAAATTGCCTTCTTCAATATTTTTAAACACTTAAATAAAAAAAACAAATCTGTCTACCAGAAATTTTAATTTTTCTGTTTGAATATAGATAATGTCACTATTTGCTCTTCTATATTTTTTATATTTTAATAAGCTTATATAGATTTATTCTGATTCTTTTCAGCATTGATTAAAAGGTGTGGAAAACCTTGAATAGTTTAACCTGCACTTCTATTCACCATTTTTGAATAATTATACATTTTAGCTTGAAATTTAAATTTTTTAAGTATGTTTCTCAAATTGATACAGGACAGAGGAGTTGGCAGCCAATTTTAGAGCCTCTATATTAAATAAAAAAAAACTCTCAATTCTGGATACGTTTCGGCTTTATTCTACTAAGGCCATCATCAGTCCCATTAGAGAGTATTAATATATAGAGTTGTTATATTGGAATATTTTTTATATACATTAGTTGGTATATATCAAATCAATATGGCAAATCAAATTGTTACTTAGACGTATACACACGTATTAAAAAACTGGAAGCATACAAAATAGAAATTATTTATATACCAACTAATGTATATAAAAAATATTCCAATATAACAACTCTATATATTAATACTCTCTAATGGGACTGATGATGGCCTTAGTAGAATAAAGCCGAAACGTATCCAGAATTGAGAGTTTTTTTTTTATTTAATATAGAGGCTCTAAAATTGGCTGCCAACTCCTCTGTCCTGTATCAACTGATATCTACAGCCACCTTATCTTATATCAATATGTTTCTCAAATGTTAGGGACAGTACGATTTTTCTTAATAAAACTCGTTCATGTACAGTATTATTTTTAATTCAAATTTTAATTATTTCTAAGATGTAAAGAGAATCAACAGAGATGTATATATAGGCCTCTAATAGCAATTTAAGTGAAGAAAAATTTCCTTTTGTTTTAGTGGGATTAGGCAGATGTAGTCAGCCAGCAAGTGATAAAAAAACTTTATTTAGTTATCATCAACGTTTCGGAATCACATCGATCCCATCTTCAGGACCTATGGTCATCGAAAAATTTATTTGGTGTTAATTAGGCAAAATACAAACAATCTTTACAAGTATTTTATTATAAAAACAAAACACTTATGATAAACTGTTAATGTTGCTTAGATAGATGCATTTCCGATGTGATTCCGAAACGTCGACGATAACTAAATAATGTTTTTTTATCACTTGCTGGCTGCCTACATCTGCCTAATCCCAATAATTACCACTCAGTCATCGAATTTCTTCTACTTAAAATACTTTTGTTTTATTCCCATTGCTAAAATTTATTTTTGAAATGAATTTTTTCAAATAGTATTATTTATTAATGCATAATTTGTATATAGGATGTGCAGTCTTCATATTAAATGGAACCAAAGATGGCTCAAATACATCATACTGAGAGAACAGATGCCTTATCCTTCACGACAATAGACGGCTCTCCCATATAAGGCGGCACTTTACGCTAATGATTTAAAATGCAGAGGAGTCCGACAGGTGGAAGAATAACTGGAAACAACACAAAGAAAATCGCTAACTTAAGAACTGATCGCCCAAGAAACCAATTAAGTAAGAACCGCTATAATTCTTATATAGCCTAAAATAATTAATCTTTTTTATTTGAATTTATTTAAAACTAAGTGCACATCAAATAATTTTCTTTTTCCTTCATCAAACGAATGTTATGTAAAAAGCTGATCCACCATATTTTTTGAGTATTTTTTTTTTCAAATTTCAAAAAATTCGAGAGTTTACAGTTTAGTATTTTGATACATTCCACTTCTCAAAATATACAGAATTTAACATTCTCTTCCCAAGGATGCCAATGATGAGAAAAGTGACTCTCCAACCATTAGATTGATAGGAAAAGAGGTCAGCCAAACAGTAGAGCTTCTATCAAATGAAAATCCCATTACAAGAAAACATTTCGGCCTCAATTAGATAATGCCATCTTCAGTTCTTATGAGGATATAGGCAATCTCAATGTCCAAATGGTGTATACATTGAGATTGTCATTATATTCTCATAAGAACTGTAGATGGCATTATCTAATTAAAGCGTAAAAAGTTTTCTTGTATTGGGATTTTCATTTGAGGCTCTACTATTTGGCTCACATACTCTTTTTCTACCAATCTAATTCTTTTCGCAAGTATTAAATATCATATGTCTATATGTTTTTTATATTTTCTCTTACAAATGAAAAGAAAAAACCCTTAGATATTAAAAAATATTTATTCTTTATTTAAATAAATAAAATTACATCAAAATAATATATAAGAATGCTTATATTGGAGTATTTATTTGAAATAAATAACAGGAAAAAAATAGAAATAACAATAACAAGTTTAATAAATAAATAAAAAAATAATAACCAAAAAAATAATTGTCAGCCTCTCTATCTCTTGGACTTAAATCATTTTTCCTTCATTTACCTGATTTGTAATGAAATTATGATAAATATTTAAAACCTCTACATTTGACTGCATAATTTTATTTTCACAATCATAAGCTTATATTCTACTCCAGATGTCGGTAACTATTTTGGACGGCGGGCCATCTTCAAAAAAAAATATATTTTTAAGGGTCCCGCATAGTCAGATGTTTTTTAATGTAGTATATAGCTTAAATAAATATAAATATTATTAAAAATCAATATTCCCAAATAACCTGAGACAAAATATTTTAGAAAAATGATTTAATTACAATTAGTAATAACAAGTGGTAAAGCTCTTGCCAGGGACTAAGCCCCCTGGACCCCCTTGCTCGCCTTCAGCGAGCAAATGCCTCAAATTTATTCTTGCTCAGTGTTTGGTAATTTTTCAATTACAAAATTTTAAAGTTTTAAATTTCCTTCACTGGCTCCACTTCTTGTAACTCTGGCCAATCAGCGAGAGATCAGGCACATACACCCAGGGACAAGAAGTCAGTGGCTAGCCCTTTATATGTAGTAATAATAATGATAACGACGATAATAATTGAGGGAGTAAATTTCTTTAGTTTTCTTTAAATATTTTAAGCTTATTGTTCGAATTTGTCATGTTAAAATTTGAACAAAAACAAAACTTCAACATTTTAGATCATTAAATAATTTTAATCTAATAAATATATTTTATTTTTACTTTATCTTACACTTGTTTAATAGTATTTTTACATATTTTCCCAGGCGACTTCCAATTTCATCCTACGTTTTCCTTCAAGCGATAGATCACCTGTGACTAAATAATGGAAATATTCGCTCTCTAAAGCAACGATACTGAAATCATCATCATATTATAATCATCAATATTTTGCCTAACCTCTGATATTGGGATTTTGATTTTGTTGGTATGTATTATCTAATAATTCATATACATAACTTATAACTTATAAATCGAACGATAAGACTTTAGTTAGTTTGGAGAAATCTTGCCAGCGTTCTTTTCCACAATAACTTAATTTTTCCTGAAAATATTTCATCATGAGTGACTATCAAAGTTGGACTTAACTTTAGAAAACGTAAGGGTGGACTTACCCTTGAGTTTTCTACATCTTCTGTTGGACATTAGAAATATCTAGAGAATAAATTAAATTAAGCCGGCAACGTTTCTCCAAACCAACTAATTAACAGAATTAAAATGAAATTAATATTTTATTAAAAATAATGATGGCTGTGAAGGAAGGCAAAACAAGTTAATGAAGAGGGAATTAATTTTCATTTGCTAATCACGCGTCTCTATATTCTTCAAGACCTAGAGTGTAGTTTACATTAATTAATGAATAGCATCAAAACAGTGAAATTCTTAATTCTTAACAAAAAACTTTCTAGATGATACTTTGATCCTTCTGCATCCACTTTCAAAAAAAAAAAAAATTTGATCCTCCCCCACATTGATGTTGTTATTATAAAACAATTCTAAATCCTTCTAATGGGTGCAAACAACATTGTAATAACAATTTTAATAAGGGTCGGGATTCGCATGGCCGAAACGTTTACCAGGGAATAAAAATTAATTTGCAATTGGAAGATTTTCGCTGGATAAGATGTATAGGAAAGAACTGGAGAATAAAAACCAGCAATTGATGGACCCTCTCACATCATCTTTAATTGGCAAATATTTCGACTGGCATTACGCCTAGTCATCATCAGTGCAAACAAATGATTTGGTGGAGGGCCCGTGTCAAACAATGGTTGAGGATTATTTTAAAATTTCTCGGAGAAGCAGGGGTCAAACGCAAGTACAAGCGAAGTTTGACTTTACTTCGCTTGCACTATAAATATTGCCAATTAAAGATGATGTGAGAGGGTCCATCAATTGCTGGTTTTTATTCTCCAGTTCTTTCCTAAAAATTAATTTCTTCCCAGGTCGTTGTCTAAATTTTGTTACCTTTAATATTTGAATAATTATAATTTTAAAATTCGTAAGTTAATTAATATTAGATCTGGGTCTTATTCAAGAAAAAAAATTATATACAATTTTGATTCACATTTTCTTATTCATATGAAGGGAGATATTGTAATCATAACCCATTCAAGTAACCCATACTCTATTGCTGAGATTTAAATTTATTTATCGTTTCTAATTATTATTATTTAAAAATCTCTTGAAAAAAGGCTATCTAAAATCTTTGTCTCAGATTATTTTGAGATTAATATTTATATGTGAGAAAATAAGCGTGTTTTTCATTCATTCATTCATTCACTGGTGAAATTTAAATAACAAATACATAATATTATTTAAGAGATCATTTCTGATTACTCTAAATAGTCATTCTATATTATTGTTTCCATTGTATAAAAACCAAAAAAAGAGAAAAATTAATTTCAAGACAATTAAATATTCCTCATATGCAATATAATAGAAAATTGAAATTTTTCAGAAAGTGAAAAATTAAACTATTACAGATAAACTGGAGTTGTAAGAAAATTTTCACTAATTTAATTTGGAAGTTTACTTCCAACTATTAATACTAGAGTGTGAGAACAATTAAAAATACCGGTAAATAACATACAACTAATTTTTTTTTTTTTCTATTTTCAATTAAAACTTTCTTCTTCCAAATCCCAAAAAGACAAGATAATAAAATTGTGAGAAAAGGGCCAGCAAGAATATTTTCTTCTGGGTCATTTCATGTCATGTGACCAAATTTACAAAAAAAAAATTTCACACCATCTCCAATTTTGCTGAAATTTGGTGTATATACAGACTTATGTCTGAGATTGTGCCGAGTAAAATTTTATCTTTATAAATAGTAGCGCCCCGCCAGAGCTTTCTAAAAAACGGTCAATTATACTAAGCAAGCGCTCGTGCAAATAAATTGAAAAGTTTCAAGTGGTGCTGCTGTGGAACTGTAGCAACTAGGACCTTGGAAAATGACAACAAGGACAACTTTTTGTGCACTGTGTGAAGTTTTTAGTTTTATTGTAAGTTTTATTCGAAAAATTTTGTGAATTTTCAAACCTGAAAATCAAAAAAATCTGGTGTGACTGGCGCACAGCACACAACTTTCTCTTACCTTCGGTAATCGAAAGTTGTGTGTTTTTCATTCATTCATTCATTCACTGGTGAAATTTAAATAACAAATACATAATGTGCTTGTCTCACCAGATTTTTTGTGTCAACATGTATTTAGTTTCCGACAGTAGGGTACAATTGAATTCAAGAGGTAAAATTTATCAGTATGAATATAAATATTTATATTTTGTTACCATGGCAACCATTTCTCCTATCTTTTCTATGGAGTACAAGAGTAAAGTGGTCTTCAGAAGATTTCAATCACAAAATGAGAATATACATTTTAAAGAGAATCTAAAAAATAATTGATTTTTGAATTTAAAAAAAAATCGTTGGAGCGAATTATGAGAAAATCGAAAAAAACTGAAAAAGTGCATCAGTAAAGTACTAGTACTCTTTGGTCGATTTTGTTCAAAAGCTTCGTGTCACGTCCCATGGGGGTGCCTAACTTAAATATACAATTTCAACCTCCTAGCTCTTTTCGTTCTTGAGATATTTTGTTCACAGACACACAGACAGACAGACAGACACACACACAGACAGACCATGTCGCGAAAACCACTTTTTTGGATTCAGGGAACCTCAAAACGTGAAGATCCATCAAAATCTCGACATCGAATTTTTGACATGAATGCAATACTTTCTCTCTCTATATATATTAACATATATATAGAGGTAAGAGAAAGTAAAAAACCTTTTTCTCCAATCAAGCTCGTTTTATTACCATTGGAAACAGATGAGCCACTACCAATTTAATGTTTTAAATTGATGTATACATCATTTCATTAGAAGCAATATTAAGTGTCTAAATTAAATTAAGATAATATATGTAAGTATATTCTCATTTTAAAATCAGAAGTATACTTATTCCAGTGTAACTGTAACTCATGTACGTATTCATAAATTTCTTGAAACTTAGAAATAAGCTCAATTTTGAAACTCATTTCTTTGATCTTAAGAAATGAGGCTCCACGATGAAACTTAGTGATTCTGAAAGAAAAAAGTGTGCTCTTTCCAATGGTAATAAAACGAGCTTGATTGGAGAAAAAGGTTTTTTGCTATTCGGGTTTGAAAATTCACAAAATTTGTCAAAAAAACTTACAAGAAAACTAAAACTTATTAAGCTCTGGCATTAAAACCTTTACCCAGTTCACAAAAAGTTTCCTTGTTGTCATTTTCCAAGGTCCGAGTTGCTACAGTTCCACAGCACCACTACTTAATCTTTTAAATTCATTTGCACGCCCGCTTGCTTGGCATAATTGACCGTTTTTTAGAAAGCTCTGGTTCTATGCAACTTGTGAAGGTAAAATATTACACAGATATGTATCTGTGTATACAAAAAAAATTCAGCAAGATTGAAGATAGTGTGAAAAAGCTGACTTGGTCATTTGGTATGGAATGGCCCTTCTTTTAAAGTGAAAAAATTTTTTATAAATAACTGGACCCTTTATTTGAAGCAATAACGTACTGAAGAGGAGTTCACCTAATACCTCTTTTTTAGGGTGGCCCTATGACAATTATTATTTGAAATTCCCATGAAATAATGTAAACTTCATAGACCCATTCCCTTGCTTGCAGGTGAAGATCTCGCCCATCAACCCACTCATTAAATATTATAAATCTAGACTATTTTTTGATTGTTGTTGATATCTTCAATAACTGCTATTTGGAAACCATCACCTATTGTAAAGTTCCATTAACCAGTATAATGAGAATCGAAATATGATTTTTTTTTTAATTATTTTATTTCGTTTAACGAAAACTGTAAACTATGCTTATTTGTGTACCTACTTCTACCAACTAGAAGCATAAAAAGCAAAAAGTGTATATTTGACTATTAATATTTTTACAATACCCATTTATTTTATTTTATATAACATTTATATTTTAAAAAAAGTCCTTAGAGTTTTAAAGAAAAAAATATCAATAGAGAAAATTTACCGGTATTTATAATTATTTTCACATCTAAGTAGAGCGTTTAAGAGATAGGTATTCGCAGGCGCCATTTTCGACTTAGTTCCCGATAAAAACATGGACGTTAGTGCTGTGACACCACAATCATTAAGCAAATCGAAAATGGCGTCTGCTAATACTCCCCTCTTTAGTGCCTTAATCTAAATTCTACTTTTGAATCTCACTGGTACTGGATTTATTAAATTTTCTTGATAATTGATTCAGTTGCCTGTCTGATAAGCGGATTGCCAGATATCAACGAGGCAGACACTTGAGTGGAAACGATAGAACATGGTTAATGGTTGAGTCATGTGCCCAATGACGGTCCCGAGGAAATGGTCCGGGTGTATACGATGCACGGCAAGGAAAGTCTCCGCAACCCAAAGAGCGACATTTGCCACAATTAGAAATGTAATTAGCTCTCGTCCTGGTTTGTTCAGACGGGATATTCGCGTGTTGCTACATCTACGAAGTCCGTCCGCGATAAATGGCGTCTGTATCAAAACCTGCACCACCTAAAAGAAGACATTCATTTTAAATCACTAGTTTTAAATAATAAATTTCTAATTCATAAACATTTATTTTACATGAAAAGTATCAAGAAATTTAAGATAAATGTTATGTATACATAAAGGAACCAAGCTCCATTATGATCGGAATTGAGATAAAAGCGCCTTTTTGTAGGGAAAAAGATCTATCTCTTTATTCTTCTTCTTCTTAAAGTTTTTGGCCTCGCCCATAGAGCAATTTACCAATAGCAAGGTGAGCGAGCTTAGGTTAAAATTTTCACATTTAACAAAGCTTCCCAATGGTTGAGACGAGTTTCAGAAGGTTATTAAAAACAATTTCATCATCCATTTTGAACAAAATTAATGTCATTTTTATAGGGAAGTAGAAGATAGCCTTGATTCCGTCATAGAATCTATCGATTTTTGATTTATTCTCCCAAGCCAGATATGCCTAATTGATATCTCCAAGGTAGATACCATCACAGTTGCAAACTGAGCTTGTTCTTACCTCTTTATTTAAATCACAACATTATTACTCTGTGCACTTTTTTTGTATAAACAAGAAATAAAATCATTACCATTGGTTTTGTTTACAATTGCTGCAAATTGTTTCAAATTTAGTTTAATGGCGCTTGTTTCCTTCGTGTATAACATCGTCTAAATAAGAATGTTACCTGAACTAATATAATGCTAAATCGCAAGTAGTCATGTCTCTGGATGGCTGGGACAGCTCCTAGTATAGCTGAGAAGAAGAAAGCCGGAATACAGACAAAGAGAAGGAGATCATCGAGTAGCGAAACAGGGTGAGGATTCACGTCGAGACGAGTCATTTGTCGATATGCGAGCACCGAACAAAATGTCATAATAACAAGTACAGCGAGCTCTGTACCCTGACTCACCGTCTGCCCCAAATGAACATAGTCACTGGAAAAAAAATATTCTTCATTAAAACATACAATTTTTTTTTTTTTTTGATTGCTTCAAAAATAAATCATGAAATTGTTTTATGGAATTCTTAATCAGAAAACAATATACCTTCTTTTGTTATTTTTGGGAATAATAATTTAAATGACTTTATATCACACTTACCGGTTAGTCCTAGAGATGAAGAAGAGAATAATACTGACGACGGAGAGCACAAAAACAATGAGACCTGCGAAGAGACCTTTATTTGCGGCATGACAATCGGCATGCACCACTAAAATGTTTGTGCCGAGAGCTCGAGGACCACTTGAACCCGATTTTGATCCCTGACAACCTCCGGAGCACGCTCCAATGTTACGCCAAATCATGTACAGAATACCAACTGCAAAAACATCAATAAAAATGTATATATTTTTATTTATTTTGAAATTTTGATAAACGAAAAATTTCTTTGATTACAATATCTCGATTTTTATTTTAGTTGGTCGGTATTTTTCTCTTTTGTACTAAAAATTAACAGTTAAACCTAAAAGTTGGAAATTAACTTGAAATTTTATATATAGGAAGTTTACATTTTACAGCAGAATGAATATTACTTGACAACTTGCCAAGTAATAATATTTTCCATAAATAATAAAGTTCATTTTTCTTTTCTTTTGCCTTCAATCTGCAATAAGAAGAAAACTTCCTGTTTAGAGGTATATATATATCGCCTGCTGAGAATCATAGTGGCGAAAGTCCGAAAATTCAATTTTTCAGTAGTAAAAGGAGAATAAAAAGAGAGAGCCGTTAAATATTTTCGTTTATTTTTCCCTCAGTGCTGAAGTTTCGGTCCTGTTTAGGGCCATTTTCAGATCAATAGGTGTGTCATAATTATCGATATTAATTTCCACTTTTCACCTTTACATCAATCGTTGCTTTTTTGTTTTTTTAGTTGCCCTATTTAAATGAAAGCTATATGTTTATAAAACTTTTAAACGCCTTTTCTCGAATTGTTCAATATAGGACTTTCGCCACAAAGGTTCTCACCAGGCATTATATACACTCTTAGATCTCCTGAATTCATTTATTATATATATTTTATTTCTAATAATAATGTTATTTATTGATAACATATAGTTGAACTCACCGACTAAAATGCTGTATTCAATAGTAAATGGGTACAAATAAGGAGAAAATTTGTCAAATACTTCCGATAGTTGATCTGAGCCTTTACATGATCTTTGAAGAGATGTATTCAAAAATCGAAGAAAAATCTCGCCGTTTTCTTAAAAATAAAATTATTATTGCAATAGTTGTTTGAAACCATTGAAAAATAGAGCTATTAATTTTTCTTTTAAATGTTTATTAATACTCATTTGATGTTTTGATCCGGGACAGATCAAAAATTATTATTAAAGTCAATAATCAATTAAAATTTTAATAAAATTCCTTTTTTTCAGATGTCTGAATATTCCATCTTACTCAGCATCATTACCATTGATAATCTCCTCGTTGGTAACATTATCTTCCTGAGCTTCTCTCAACGAATCTCTTGTCTCCCGGAGGATAGTCCACAGCCAGAAGCAGAGACTGGATGCGATGCAATGCATAATAGCGAATCGATGCGCCTCTTTATGATGATTGACGATTACCTGGAATTCAATTTTAACGGTAAATATTCATTTAGTATTTTTTTAATGCCTCTCATTAAAAGAATCTAAAGCAAAAAATGAAAGTTGTAAGGTATTGCAGAAAAACTCGTAGAATTTATTTATTTCGAAAAGCCTGAACGCCGTTCATCGTCTGTCGTTATATAAGTATTAAATATACATAGAGAAAGTATTGGATTCATGTCAAAAATTCGATGTCGAGATTTTGATGGACATACACGTTTTGAGGTCCCTTGAATCTAAAAAAATGGTTTTCGCAACATGGTCTGTCTGTGAACAAAATATCTGAAGAACGAAAAGAGCTAGGAGGTTGAAATTTTATATTTAAGTTAGGTACCTCTCTGGGACGTGTCCAGTGGCGTCATTTCAACTTTTTCTTGGGGGGGGGGGGGGCAAATTTTTTCTTGGGGGGGGGGCAAACATTTTTTTTTTCTTAAAATTTACTTACAAATGGGTACTCAAATTTAGCCAAAACATATTTAATTTAATTAATTGTTTAATTTTGTACAGTTTGTATACTCGTAGATGTATTTTGGAGCATTTTATTTAGAATAATATAAAATTTTATAAAAATCAGAGCCCTTGGGGGGGGGGGGGGCAAATGCCCCCCCCCCCCAAATGACGCCACTGGACGTGTCACGACTTTTTTGAACAAAATCGGCAAAAAAGTACTAGTACTTTACTGATGTACTTTTTCAGTTTTTTTTTTTCGATTTTCGTTCCAACAATTTTGATTAAAATTCATAAATCAATTATTTTTTCAATGCTCTTTAAAATCTATATTCTCATTTTGCAATTGAAAACTTTTGAAGCACACTTTACTCTTGTACTTCATAGAAAAGATATGAGAAATGTTTGCCATGTTTATAAATTTTGAATCTTGAATTCTAAAGTATCGGCAGAAACTAAATATATCTCGTCACAAAAAATCTGGTGTGATAAGCACTGAACACAACTTTCTTTTATCAAAGGTAAAATTGTATGCTGTGCAAACAGTCACACCAGATTTTTACAAATTGAGAAGACTCCTGTTTTTTTGATAGCAAGTTTATATATAATTACATTTATGGAGTACATATATATGAATATATAGATGCCGTCACCTAAAATACTTATATCCTATACCTCATTATTCCATATATATTACTTTCTCTTACCTATGTATATATGTAATATATATATAGAGAGAAAGTATTGGATTCATGTCAAAAATTCGATGTCGAGATTTTGATGGATCTTCACGTTTTGAGGTCCCCTGAATCCAAAAAAGTGGTTTTCGCGACATGGTCTGTCTGTGGGTGGGTGGGTGTGTGGGTGGGTGGGTGTGTGTTCAATTTTAAGCATGAAGGAATTGAGCTATGAGGTTGAAATTTTATATTTAAGTTAAACACCCCCCGGGACCGGAAAAATAAGCTTTTAATCAAAATCGGCCAAAGAGTACTAGTACTTTACTGATGTACTTTTTCAGTTTTTTTCGATTTTCTCAAAATTTGCTCCAACGATTTTTTTTAAAATTCAAAAATCAATTATTTTTTAGATGCTCTTTAAAATGTATATTCTCATTTTGCGATTGAAATCTTCTGAAGACCACTTTACTCTTGTGTTTCATAGGAAAGATAGGAAAAATGGTTGCCATGGTAACAAAATATAAATATTTTCCCATACTTATAAATTTTACATCTTGAATTCATATGTTCCGTACTGTCGGGAACTAAATATATGTCGACACAAAAAATCTGGTGTGACAAGCACAGAACACAACTTTTTTTTACATCTTGAAAATCGAATGAACGGTACTGTCGGAAACTAAATACATGTCGACACAAAAAATCTGGTGAGACAAGCACAGTACACAACTTTCGATTACCGAAGGTAAGAGAAAGTTGTGTGCTGTGCGCCAGTCACACCAGATTTTATATTTAAAGTTTCTTACGTTAGCTAATATAATTTAATACTTTGGGGTAGGGGGACCTTCAGGGCTTTATATAGCTTTTCAATCCTTTGTAGGGGTCCTAAAATTCAAATACAGACCTGACTGTATATGCAATTATAGTGTATTTTGAATTGTTTTAAAAAACGTTCTCATAAAATAGCTTCTCAACTAGGGATGCAAAAATAATCACACTCAGAATTCAGAATTAAATTTAAATGAACTGCGTTTATCCCTTTCGAAATATTTACAATACTAAATAAATTATGTAATTACAATTGGTGAATTCTTCAAACCACTAATTCAACCATTCCAACTTATTTATTTTATTATTATTATTTTACTTTTTTTTTTTAATGTTTACACATAAAATGTGTAAACATAAGATGTGTGTGTGACTCAACGTTTGCTGTTATTTTTCAAAACTTTATTTCTTTTTTAATAAAATATCAAGAATAAGTAAGGAAGAAATTAGTTTTTGCGGAAATGAATTAAATTTATTTGCATAAAGTTCATTAAATTAAAATTTTCACAAGAATTGTTTTATATTACTCTCTTTCTCTCTATTATACATTATCAAAAGAAAAAAAATAATCGTTTGATTTCAACGTTTTATTAAAGAGCTTTTGTTAAAACATTTGGAAATTTATTTTTTAATCTCGACTGCTCTATGACATCACTCGACATCTACTTTATTTTATATTGTTCTTGCCAGATGCGTTATCTTTTTATTTTTCTTTGGACTAGAATATGTCCTAATGAAGGCTTCTCTCGAGTCGGTAATAATGACCCAAAAAATATCTTTAAATAAGGAAATCTCTCAGCAAATGCAATATTCTTAGCATGTTGGCTTGGTCACTTTTTTCGTTCACTTCTACAAAGTTTTTCTACATGGTTTTTATAGACTAATATATTTTTTTATAAATCTTTCTTGTTAGACTTTCTTTGTTAGACAAATTAAAATCATATCGGTTACCAAATCAAATTTTTTCGGAGAAATATTTAAGCTGTTTAAAAATACTGATATTTTATTTATCTATATTTGATTTAGAACCAAAAATATGCCGATAGAGAAATTTGAGGTTTGAGACGTCCTCTCTCCCTCCTTTGGTTTATTCACTTTTGTTTTTCTTTCTCTTCTACAAATTTTGTTTAACACCTTAGGGAAGAAATTTGTATAGTATTTTAGTAACATTTTTCAAGAATAATTTTAAAAAGATGATCTTGTAAATGTCGTTTTTAATACTATTAATACTAAAATAGCAACTTTATTCTTTTTTTTTAAGAAGCAAAAAAAAAATAAAAAGACAGACGTTCGAATATTTGAAGATGAAGAAGAGCTGGAAGAATGAATAGATGGGGTAGATGACATCGAGCACGAAGGTTGGAATACTGGAGCACTGAAAGAACACCTGAATGTCACTAGTGAGGATCACCACCTGATAGCCGAGCAGAAGACCTGAGTGAATCAGATGCCCAAAGCAGAATCCTAAAACATGAAACATCATTTCAAGAATATACTATATAAATCATCTATATATTTATAATCAAAATTTGATTGGAATAAAATTGTAATAAATCCATGTACATCCTCGGAATTCCAAAAACAACCCTTTGGTTTGTCCAGTCTATCCAAGCCTCAAAATCCAAAAAACAGATTGTATTATTATCATCGTTGTTTGAATATTTGAAGATAGAAGACTACTTGAAAAAAAAAAACAAGTCAAAATATAAAATCAAGCCAAATGTATCTATTGTTTTTCTCATATCAATCATTTCGCATTTATTGTTCATTTATAAAACTTTGTTTCTTTCTTCTATATCTCTTGAAATCTACAGACACTATATGGCTACTTTTTAAATTACTAATTGATATATTTTTCACTCATGATGCTGCTCCTTTTTCTGTGCCAGACGTTAGAATTTCTTACTAGTTCAATGAAGCTTTCTTCAACAAATTTGTTAAAATAATTAGTCTATCCTTTTTTCAGTAAAGTATCAAGTTCTAGATTAAAAAACAAAATAACTATTATGTGTCTCAATATATTGAGAATCATTGTATACATACGATAACATTTCTTTTCCATATTACTACTTTGTTTACCAAGACCTGACTTTTCCAAATTCCGCCCAATTCATTTTTTCCCTTCAAACGGGATTATAATCATTTTCTATTTTAATAAAAAAAAAGATACCTGCTGCTCCTATTTTCAGATAGAAACTTCCTGAATGTCTTCCACTGCTGAAGCAATATTGATGTGAATGAAGACTCAGTATTGGATCTGGATCCAGATGCCTACAATATTCAAAATGTAGATTTAGAAATAGGATAGAAATATTGAACAAAATATATTTTAATCTCTGAAGACTGGTGTAGCGAATTTGTGATTGATTTTAGGGTCTTTTTTGATTGGATAGTCTATAGTTATTTTCTCGAAGATAGATCACCTAAATATAATCTAGACAATCAAATATATCCGCCATCAATACTATATATTTATGCATATAATTCGTTTGAAGATTAAATGGTGATATCAGCGCCCATATTCCTAAATAAGCTAAGGCTGCAGCCTAAAGAGGCAAAAATTCCCCGGGGCGGCATTTTGGCAATTTTTTCAAAAGTTAAGTTAAAATGAAGTATTTGGGACGTTCGTTAATATTTTCCTTACCAATTTTAGTGTGTATTTATCGTATATAACAAATGTTAAGGAAATATGAACTTTAGAGGGGGCGGCAAATAGACTTTAGCCAGGTTGATATCAAGAAGCCAGGCTTCGCCCCCCCAAACATGCTTTCAATTTCAAAATTTTTTCATAGTATTAGGATATATGGGTATGATTTGAACTCTGTTCATTAGTGAGATGTTACCCCAATGTTGTTCTCTCTTTAAATAAATATCATTGAACAAAATCATAATTGTTATTTATATAAACAAAAATATAACTTGCCATTGAACAAAATTATTTTTTAGTCCCCTTCCGAAACAAACTCTGGTTACAGGCCAGTGGCGTACTGAGGGGGGGGCGAGGGGGGCGGTCCGCCCCAGGCCCCGAGCCGGCATAGGCCCCCATATATTTATAAAAAAAAATCAAATGACAAGGTTTATTTAAAAAAATAGGTATAAGAGATTAGGGCCGTAGCCAGAAAATAATTTCGGGGGGTTTGATTTGGTGGAACAGTGGAAAATCATAAAATCGTTTTAATAAAATAAATAAAATGGTGTTACTTATCATATATATTTATTAGAAAACCATTACCAGAATTTTGTTTGTAGTGATTGATTAACTATTATGTTGTGTATAACAACAAAGTAAGACGGGCGCACTAAAATAAATATCTTTTTTTTATTTCGGGGGGGGATCACTCCCTCTTGATCCCCCCCCCCCTAGCTACGGCCTAGATCTATATTTTCTATATATAGAAACCACCAAAATTATTAATTTCATTGATAATGTGCTGAATTAAAGTAGCTAGAATTGCATAAATATATAGTCTTGTTGGTTGATAAAAGGTTCTGCGAGTTTGTTTATATCAATTTTGTTTTGTCATCTCTTTAGTATGTAATAGTAACCTTGGAAGAGAAAATGCAGGTGGATGAAACCAGGCGAGTGTATCCTCCAAGTTCTTATTTCTGGACAATTCTCCAGCTGACCCTGCTAGAGAAAATTCCAAACTCCCTTCAAGGCTCGCTGCCATAGACACGAATGCCCCGGGCTCTCTCCATATTTCTTCTAAAATAGAAAAAAAATCACTCAACAGTGGTGATTTGAGATATCTTATATTGTTAGTCTAGGGCCAAATTCAAAAAATTATAATAGAATTTATTTGTTTCTTTAATGCTTTCGCCTCCGCCTGAATTTCTTTTGAATCAGTTTTTAAAAATTTAAATCTTGGACTTTTCACTAATCGACATATTTTTATATTTAAATCACCTCCATTTCAAAGAAATTTGATTGCCTTCCAAAAATTGTTCATGTATTCGTTAAGAGATAGCGCTAAGGGCACTGGATCTATATAAGGACCCTGGAGGCCTTGGGAACGAATTATTCAGGCTTCTACAATTTAAATAATGAATTGAGTGATTTGTTGATTTTAGATGAAATAATTATAATGTTAGCTTTATATCACTCTCTTCCGGTATATACTTCAATTTGCCTTTTAAGCTTGGAATTTTAAATGTATTCAAAGTATAAGTTTTAAGCTATTATAAATATGTTTATCTTTCTTAATATGGGGAGAGAAAACGAATCCAGGGCGGCTGTCAACCAAACCGAAATTTAATAGAAATTAAACAAACAAAAATTATAGAAAAAAAAATTAAAATAGTAGGCCATATATATATATTGTCTGCCTCCCCCCCCCCTGTTGGCTGCCCCTTCACTGAGAAAAGCTAGCGCCGTTACTGTTCTCGTGCCTGGTTTCCTGGGCTCGCTTCCCTTCCCCAGCGAGAAAAATTTATTTCAATTGAATTGACTACCAATTATTAATTGCATACTTAGTTAAAATTCACTTTACCTTGTTTTTGAATCGATCTCGAGTATTTACGAATATCAGTATAAATAGCGATTAAATAAATCAATCCAACTGCCACTAAATAGATACTAAATGTCTAAAAAATAAAATATTATTATAATTTATAATAAATAAATTAACAATTATTACAATGCATACTTTACCTCAGCTATAGGACTATCGTTTTGGACGATATCGGAAACATAAACGACGATTCCAAGGGTGACAATAAACGCACCATAGACGCAGCTTAGGATTATCGATAGATACTCTCTGAAATTATAATTAGATGTCTTTAACAATCCCTATAGCCAGTGAGGCTCAATATTAAAGCAACTCCATGCGTTTTCTACCCAGTGGCGACAGTTGGAGCAAATTTTTTTTTCTAACTTTACCGAAAATTTACTTACAAATAGGTATCTCAAATTTGGCTAAAAGATATTTAATTAAATTAGTTTTTTACAGTTTATATACCCTTAGTTAATTTTGAAATATTTTTTTTAGAACAATATAAAATTTAAAAATCTGGTGTGACTGGCGCACAGCACACAACTTTCTCTTACCTTCGGTAATCGAAAGTTGTGTACTGTGCTTGTCTCACCAGATTTTTTGTGTCGACATGTATTTAGTTTCCGACAGTACGGTACATTCGATTTTCAAGATGTAAAATTTATAAGTATGGCAAAATATTTATATTTTGTTACCATAGCAACCATAGGAGAAATTCCTATCTTTCCTATGAAGAACAAGAGTAAAGTGGTCTTCAGAAGATTTCAATCACAAAATGAGAATATACATTTTATAGAGAATCTAAAAAATAATTGATTTTTGAATTTAAAAAAAAATCGTTGGAGCAAATTTTGAGAAAATCGAAAAAAACTGAAAAAGTGCATCAGTAAAGTACTAGTACTCTTTGGCTGATTTTGTTCAAAAGCTTCGTGTCACGTCCCATGGGGGTGCCTAACTTAAATATAAAATTTCAACTTCCTAGTTCTTTTTGTTCTTGAGATATTTTGTTCACAGACACACACACACACAGACAGACAGACCATGTCGCGAAAACCACTTTTTTGGATTCAGGGGACCTCAAAACGTGAAGATCCATCAAAATCTCGACATCGAATTTTTGACATGAACCAATACTTTCTCTCTCTATATATTAACATATATATAGAGGTACGAGAAAGTAAAAAGGATCAGAGCCCTTGGGGGAGATGGTAAATGCCCCCCACCCAAATGACGCCTCTGTTTCTACTGAGATTATTTCATTAACAAAAAACTTTTGTAGCTCAAAAGTGTAAGAAAATTTCAATAAAGATTCTTTTATAAAACTATTAATTTTATTTAATCGCAGGCCGTTTAGACCACGTTAGACTCTCTATTTATATAAAACAATTAAATAATCACATGAGAAAAAACCACATGGAGAGGAAACAACTCTACATAACCTGAAAAAAATTAGATAATAAAATTACTTATTATTTGTCGTTTTTTTTTTTTTTATTAAGAAATTTCTGTTTTGAGTTTTTAAGGTCTAGTCGCTTGAAACTGGAAGTTAGCAATTATTTTTTTGGTGAGGAGGAGGCAGAGGCTTCTGATTTTTCTCTTTAGTTTGTTAACGCTATACAAATAGATGCATATACTGTATTTTATACATGCAGTATACAAAGCAATTCAGGGAGAGTATCTGTTCGCTAATAAATAAAAACAAATTTATGAAATTCAATCTAAGTCGGAAATTCTAGAATTGTATTGGGGGCCCGCGCCAAGTAAAAGTTGAAATAGTCGAAAATATTCCATAATTATTTTATGAAACTTTAATTTTCTCAATTTAGATCTATAATTTAAATTCTAAAAGTTTAAAAAAAATTTTGTTCTCTTTCATAAAAATTGAATTTTAGCATTTTTAAATCAAATTTATCGTGATCACAGTTCGATAATATAGGCTACTATGAATCTATTAAGCTAATTTCTTTACTAAACCTGAACATTTCTTGTTTCTGAAGAGGTGTGGATGCTGCAGATGAGCCATCTTCTACTTTTAAAGACGCCCATGGCTTTTGTTGTGGTTGCTCTTGTTGTTGCTGTTGTTGCCCTGGGACAGAAAGTGTTGTCCCTTTTTGTGTTCTCTGTCTCTTACTAGAAGCTGAGGAAAGTAGGCCTCGTCCACTGGATGACGAACCCTCGCTGGCACCTACCCGAGCCGTTTCTGGCTCCAGTGCCCCCGGGTACGGAAGACTAGGGCCGTCTGTCACAGAGCCATGCAATACGCCATCTATATCAGAAAATTCATTAACCAAGTCGAATATAAATACAAAAATATAAATAATCCTTCATTTTTTGACAGATTCTAAAAAATAAATTTTTAGACATTTACTGAATATAGAATATAAAACTTCTATTTAACTTCAAGATAAATTTTTAAACATTACTGTGGCTGTTTCTACATAAATAGTATATAACATACCATACATTTTAATTTATAATAAATTATTCTCAGGGCCGGATTTATGAGTAAGCCGCCTATAGGCTACAGACCTAGGGATGAAACGATACCACTGAGGTATCGATACTTATACTCGATACTGGTATCGGTCGCAAAGTATCGAGTACCTACTCGGTATCGATTGAAAAATATCGATACTTACTCGTATCGGTACAATTAAAGATAAGCAAAAACTTTGAAACCAGGAGATTAAAGAAAAATCTTTTATTTAATTTCTATTTGCTGACGTTTCGGTGCCCAATCACCTTCATCATCAGAGACCTCCGAGTAGCGAGTATATGATAATATTTTTGTACATACCAAAGTAAAAATAAATTGTATAATTTTAATTGCAATGAATATTAAAATAGCTAAGATAATGTATAATTGACAATACTTGCCCTGATAAAGGTCGTGATTGGAGACCGAAACGTCGGCAAATAGAAAATTAAATAAAAGTTTTTTATTTAATCCCCTGGCTTCAAAGTCCCTGCGAATCTTGATTAAATCCTACAGCCATAAAACATCCAGTTTTTGGAGAGAAGAGAAAAAAAATCTGGTGTGACTGGCGCACAGCACACAACTTTCTCTTACCTTCGGTAATCGAAAGTTGTGTACTGTGCTTGTCACACCAGATTTTTTGTGTCGTCATGTATTTAGTTTCCGACAGTACGGTACATTCGATTTTCAAGATGTAAAATTTATAAGTATGGCAAAATGTTTATATTTTGTTACCATGGCAACCATTTCTCCTATCTTTTCTATGAAGTACAAGAGTAAAGTGGTCTTCAGAAGATTTCAATCACAAAATGAGAATATACATTTTAAAGAGCAACTAAAAAATAGTTGATATATGAATTTAAAAAAAATCGTTGGAGCAAATTTTGAGAAAATCGAAAAAAACTGAAAAAGTGCATCAGTAAAGTACTAGTACTTTTTGGTCGATTTTGTTCAAAAGCTTCGTGTTACGTCCCATGGTGGTGTTTAACTTAAATATAAAATTTCAACCTCCTAGCTCTTTTCGTTCTTGAGATATTTTGTTCACAGACACACACCCACACACCCACCCCCACACACACAGACAGACAGACCATGTCGCGAAAACCACTTTTTTGGATTCAGGGGACCTCAAAACGTGAAGATCCATCAAAATCTCGACATCGAATTTTTGACATGAATCCAATACTTTCTCTCTATATATATATTACATATATACATAGGTAAGAGAAAGTAAAAAGACTAAGAAAAAATTTCAGTTTTAGAGGTGCTACCCAAAATAATAATTTTTCAAGATGTTTCTCTGTTGAACACGCAAATAATAAAAATTAAAATACAGTAGTACAAACCATTCTACTTATTTCTATTGTAAATAGAATAAAATAATAGTACGTAAATGTTCTTCCTACTTAATTAATTATCGCATACATGGACCGAGCATCGATACGAGTATTTTTGACCGATACTTAATTGGTACTCGATTCCATAGTATCGATTCTAAAAGTACTTGGTATCGAAAGAAAAGTATCGAGTAAGTACTTGTATTTACTCGTATCGTTTCATCCCTATACAGACCATTTGCCGGCCCCTCTATAGTTCATATTTGCTTAATACATTTGTTTTATACAATGTTTTAAACAATATATGTATTCGTACGAGAAATAATATTAACCTCTGAAATACTCCATTTTAAATTTTCAATAAATTGTCATCCTGCCACCCCTGAATTTGTTGCCGCTCTGGCTGCAGCCTTTTTAGCCTATTTAGACCCCTGATTCTATTATATATTAGTCTATAACAGGGATAGGCAACCTATTTTAAGTAGAGAACCCCCACATCCCCCCTTGGAACCAAATGTTCATGTTTTTGAATATTTCACCTCTCTAGACCTTCTGAAGAAATGTGGAAATAAGTAGGGGGCTATCCCTCGAAAACGGTACGTGGTAGGGTATTTGATCAATCTTTAGTATATTTCTATAAAATAAATCTGATGTCTATCAGGTCTATCAGGGTTGAACTCCCCAAAACCCCTCCTCCTAGCTAAGCCTATGATTTTAAGGTATTGGGAAATTGCCATTCTCGATTTCCCGGTGGGCCTATCAACCCTACTTCCGAGCAACGCTAAATGCACTGATGTGAAGTAGCCAAAAAAAACTTTCATAGTTTTTTCTATTGTTTACTACATCCTGCTTATAATATTTAACTGAAAAAGAAAAAAAAAACTAACCGTAATGGCGGACTTCTTCGTTAAATGAAATCTCTGTTTGAGGCAGAGCAAGATGCAGGACCATGGCATGGCAGTCCCTCTTTTCTCTCTCTCTTTGTCTCCTTTAAGTCCTGTAAAAATCAAAACCAAATTAAATCAACTGAGATTTGTCAATCTGATGACTCAATTGTCTGTGAAGAAATCACACAACTGTTCAGCTTCGTTAGGCCATTGATTTTACATTTTTTTTCTTTTTTTATTTTACTTATTAATATTCATTAAAGGAAAAGAAAAAAAAAGGAAAGGAACAGGCGAACAAGATTGTCTTGAATCGGTGAATGACTTCAAAATCACCTTTGTATGTTTTTCTTTTCACTATTAATAAAATCATAACCTCGTTCATGTGTTAAACACCTCAAACATTAGGTCTCCAAAATATTGGTTTTGACAAACTGGTGTTAAAGGTTTATGTCTCTAGACATGGGCATAACTAGAGAATTTGGTTGGGGGGCCATGGGACCAGCCATCCTCGCTGGGGGGGGGCATGGGACCAGCTATTCTCCGGGGGGCCTGGAAAGCCCCATATTTTCTCAATTTTTCTTGGGGCAGGGAGCTTTTTGGGGAGGGGGCACAAGCCTTCTGGGGGAGCGAGCCCCCCCTCCCCCGGCACCCCCTAGCTAGGCCCATGTCTGTAGACAGTTTTTGAACATTCGTCTTGGCTGATTGAAACAAATTTTTCGCTTCGGTAAATCCAATCTAACTAGTCGATAATTATCTGGTTAGGCTAAAATAATAAATTTTAAAAAATACATATTTTGTAGTCAGTCAGTTCCATTAAAAAAAATTCAGCTGTTATTTATTATTTACAAAATTTTATATAAAATCTTTTTTTTTTTTTTAAATTTATTTGGCTTTCGGCCAGAAGCCATACCAAAACATTACATTCCAAATGTACAAAATACAATGTAAAACAATACAAAATACAATATATAAAAACTTTAAATAAGCCATAAAGGCCCCCAATTTTTTTACAACCCCAAAAAAAAATTCCTTTTTTAAAAAAACCCCCCCCCCCTACCCCCCCCCCCGGGGCCCCCCCCCCCCCCCAACCGGCCCTGCCATAAAGGCAAAATAAACATTTTACAATAAGTAGCCAAAGTGGCTCTTCATTTTATAATATACCCAGGTGGCCTACTTTAAAGGCTTTTTGAAACAATAAATGTTTTTTTTTTTATTTAAGGTCTTTACCGGTATCGGAGGCAATTTAGACTCCGTCTCTATTTATTTCAATCTACTGGTAGCCAATTAAATTGGCTAAATATAATAAAATTAATTAAAATTGAAATAAAATTTTGTTGTTTGAGACGGAATGCGAACCCGCGACCCTTGGTATAGATGGCAAGCACGCTAACCACTACACCAAGGCCCGAGGGCACAATAAAAGTTAATAGATATGGGTTGCCTTTGTTTTCCTTAAATAAGTATTGTGGGATACCTACCTCCAAGGAGTTGCCGGGGATACTAGTCCGTCACTAACAAGACCAAGAAAGAGAAAATAGGATGGTGGGGTTGGCCTTTTATAACATTTTTCAAGACGATGATCCCCCATATCCATGGGAACAGTGATACACATGCAAGGACCATGGGCGTAACTAGAGAATTTTGCTGGGGGGGGGGGGGCATGGGACCAGCCATTCTCCGGGGGGGCTTGGAGGCTCCATATTTTCTCAATTTTTCTTGGGACGGGGAACTTGCTGGGGGGGGGCACTAGCCATCTGCGGGCCCCCTAGTTACGCCCATGGCAAAGACTTCCAGACGCTAATTTTTCACTTTTTTGGAATCTTTTCATGTGTTTTTTGATCCAATCAGATAAAATTTGTTTTTCGATTCTTAATTTAAATTAGAATTTTGATTTTCGATATGTCTACCCGGGGGATCGGAAAGCGGATAACTTTTTCTGAAAATATTTAACCGAATTAAGCCATGTTAATTTCTCGACTATTATAATTAAAAAAATAAATATGCAATATTTTTATTATTATTTTCCACTGATTGATTTTGATCGGAGTCAGAGTCAAAACTTTTCTTTATATTATATTTATTTATTTATTATTATTAATTTCCATTCCTAAAATGCGAACAAACGTAATCATGATAATTGCAAATTGGCTGTTACGCAATTCTCCACTCGCACTTTCTCGTTACAGTTATAGTTACAATCAAATGTTGCACACTTTGAAGGCTCCCGCCTCTTTCTTCTTTATTTATTTATTAATGTTATTATTATTATATAGGATTATCAAATAATTAAGAAAGAGAGAAAGATGTAGACACAATGCTATTTCCTAGGAATATTATCTGGGAAATATTTATAAAATTTCTTTCTTTTACAAATGAATTAACCTTTGTTTTTTGCTTCTTTTCATTTTACGCCTCATGGCATTTAGTTGAAAAAAAAATTCTTTCAATTGTTTACAAAATAAAATTCAACTAGCCTGAGAAACGAACCCAATTCAATATTGATAAATTTTTTTCTCGCTTAAGATTTTCCGAAATGAATTTGTTTTTGTTTGAGCATATTCGCTCCCCCCCCCTGGTCTCGAACCAGGACTTTGTACTTTTGCTTTAAGTATGTTTGGTTTTTAATATCGGTTAATCAAAGCCCAGGAAGGGATCACTAAACAATTACCTCTAAAATGAAAACACGCAAATGACAATTTTAGTGATGAGTGGTCATTTCGACCCAAAGGATAATTAAAGGACATTAAAAGGAGTATTTGTTTTTCTTTTTTAAATAAATTTCCCTTTAACCAATTCTCATAAATTTAAAATTGTCCAGGTGGCTTAAGCCTTAGGACAAATAATAGAATTGCGCAAAACATCAAAATGACATTGTGCAAAATTATTAAGTAATTTTAATAAATAATTTAATTATCATTATTTTTAAAATAGAATTTTACTTACTTTAATTAATGACATAATTTCTTAATTCTTTTTTTATTGTTGATTTTATTGCAAAATATTTGATTTTTTTGATATTAACAAATATATAATTCGTTTTTTATACAAATAATAATTGACGCAAAACATGAGTGGCTCTTATCCTTTTTGAGTTAAAAAAAAACTAAACTTGAAAAAAAAAATACTATAGAAGAGCCATTTTCATTTAACTGATTTGAAAAGGCTAAAAACAAATTTAAAAAAATAAAAGAGAAGTTACGATTGATTTTAACTAAAATATTTCTATCAATTTCTTTAATAATAAACCATTTATAAAATTTGATGTATTTGGGTCCAGGCATTTTTATTTAAGCCATTTGGTATCCAAATGGCTTAAATAAAATCATCGAACTGCTTGGGATCTGAACCCGCAATCCTTGGTATACAAACACATTTCGATGCTCTAATTAGCAAAATGCCTAACTCCACTTTTTTCGAAAATCATTTTTTTGTATTTTCTGTTGAAAAATATCATTCTCCTTATGCCCTGAACTGGGTAAGAGTGTAATTCAAATTTTTCAGCACGAAAAGTGTTTAACAGTGGCTCTAACAATGACAATGAAATGTTTTTTGGCTCTCCTGAAAAATAAACAAAAATGGAGTTAGGCACTTTGCTAATTAGAACGTCGATTTGAATTCAAGATGTAAAACTTATAAACATGGGCAAATATTTATATTTTGTTACCAAGGCAACCATTTCTCCTACCTTTCTTGTGAAGTACAAGAGTAAAGTGTGCTTCAAAAGAATCAATGGCAAAATGAGAATATACATTTCAAAGAGCATTTAAAAAATAATTCATTTATGTTTTTTAATCAAAATCGTTAGAGCCAATTTTGAGAAAAAAGAGAAAACTGAAAAAGTACATCAGTAAAGTACTAGTAGGCTACTCTTTGGTCGATTTCGATTAAAAGCTTAGGGAGGTGCCTAATTTAAATATAAAATTTCAACGTCCTGGCTATTCCTTCATGCTTTAAATTGAATCCAGACACACACACAGACAGACCATGTCGCGAAATCCACTTTCTTGGATTCGAGGGACCTCAAAACGTGTATATCCATCAAAATCTCGTCATCGAATTTTTGATATGAAACCAATACTTTCTCTCTCTATAAATTAACATATATAGAGGTAAGAGAAGTAATAACGTTGGTAGAATGAATGAATTATTTCGTTGATTTTTATTTTTACTTTTTATCAATCCGCCCCATCAAAGAGGTTTGGATGGGGATTAATCCTGCTTGAAATAATGCATTTCATTTGTCAACAGGCTCTATCCACACCACCCGGAGGACCATCCTTCTCCAGTGCCTCGTCGCTCCATCAGACCTTTTCGCCCAGTCAACTTGCTGTTCTCGAGGTAATTAGTATTTTTTTTTTTTTTTAATAAAATAGGAAATATATAATTTAATTTTGTTGATATAGTGAAGTCTGATATTTTATTAATTTAAATAATAGGATTGAGTTTCTATGCTATTGAATAATTATTTCATTCGTTACCATGAATATCAAATGCAATTTTATTTTGATCTTTCGGCATCCATTAACAATAAATATAGCCTACTAGTCTAAAACCATCCATCATCTTCTCTACTATTTCCGCGGAGTCGGCAAGCCTAATCTGCCCGTTAATTTTAACCTGAGTATTTTCGGCATTAATAATAATTATTAATTAATTAATAATAATAATTTAATAATAATAATTTATTCATACAATTTTTTATTTTTTTATTTTATTATTATTTTTTTTTAACACTCACTTTTTTCTCATTCACACTCACACCCACACCCACATTCACACAATCTTTTCGGCAACTCAGGCCATATAAGACTTTGACGATATCCGTTATTGATTAATATACATTTTGGGGGTCCAGGCATTCTTATTTAAGCCATTTGGTATCCAAATGACGGACTGCCGGGTTCGAATCCACGACTTTTGGTACATGAGGTTAGCACCCGCTAACCCCTAAGCCAAGCCCGTGGGTTTCATAAATTTAGTAATCAATACAGTTAAGAATTTCATCGCTTAAACAAACCACTTAAGAAGTTATTAGAACTTAGGGGTTTTTTAATTTAAAAACAAAAAGACAATTTTGAATTTTGAATGAAAAAAATAGAGTGAAAATAAATAGATTTCTATAAATCGTTTATTTTTTTGTAAACATGTTTTTGATCAATCCTTCAATTTCACGCTTTCAACATCACTATGATAAAAAAAATATATATACTATATTATAATAAATAACAATTTAAATGTGGCTGAAGACTTTAAAATGGATATAGAAGACCAAATCAAAGTAGTAGTAGTAATCAAAAAAATTAAATAAAAAACTTTTATTTAATTATCAATCGTCGAAGTTTCGGTCTCCAATCACGGTCTTCATCAGGACGATTAATTGTTAAAATACAGAATGTTGAGTATTATTTTTAATTGCCTTTGTCAATTATACAATATATAGACTAATTATACAATATAACGACTAATATATTTATTATATGCTCGCTTGGCTACTTACATTCAATGATCGGTCTACCTTTTGATTGACAATTAAGGATCCAAAGAAGATGTATTTTAACAATTAATCTTTTTGATGATGGTCGTGATTAGCGACCGAAACATCGACGATTAATAATTAAATACAAGTGTTTTATTTACATTTTCTTGGCTGTTACGTGTTCTATATCCATTTTATATTTTAATAGATTTTTTTTTTAAATAACCCCTAATGCTTTTTCGTCGTTTAGATAAGGAGCAGAAGTGGAAATTTTTGGAGTATTTAGGAAAAACTTCTATTACTTTCTCTTACCTATGAGGTCGTCCACATATTACTTAACGCCTTTTTTGACAATTTCCTAGTCCTCGAAAACCACTTTTTTGGATTCTGGGAACCTCAAAACGTGTATATTCATCAAAATCTCCACGTCGAATTTTTGACATGAATCCAATACTTTCTCTCTATATATTAACATACAGTATATAGGAAAAAGAAAGTAAAAACCAAATATAAATATAAGGCTGATGATGGGTAAAAGTTCTGGCTGTAGATATTTAATGAAAATGTGTGTGTAGAGGTCATAGGCGTAGCCACGGGGGGGGGGGGATTTGGGGGTTCAAACCCCCCATTGGACCCAAGCCATGACTAGATATTTAAGCTCTATAATACAAAATACTTTTTTTTCTCTATATATTTCATACATAGGGTAAGAGAAAGTAAAATATAATAATTTTGTCTAGCTTAAAAAAAAAAAAATTAAATAAAAAGCAAAAAATTCGAGAAAATTCAGAATTTTTCAATTGAAAAGAATTGATTTTTGTTATGCTTTATAAAAAATTAAAGCCGCTTAAAATTGATTAAATCTCGCAAATGAAAAATAATAAAAATTATTATATAAATAAATTTTTTATTTTTTTCATAAAGAGATCTGAGATGGGACTCTGGTCAAGAGAAACAGATAGATGTACACCTTCGTATTTTAGGGCCATATACATAAAATTAAGAGTTGATTGAAAAATTGCGGCACTTAATTAAGAAAGGGCGGGCCCGAGCCACCTCGAGGGGGGTCCAGAAGGGGGGCGAAGCGAAGGTGGGGTAAGTGGCTAGTCATATATTTCATTAGACGCCCTATACTGCCCCATTAGTCGGGGAGGGGGGGGAGAAATAATCCTAAACCCCCCCCCATCAAAAAATTTCTGGCTACGCCTATGGTAGAGGTAGATGAAACCAAGAAATAATGCTCTGAATGCTTTTGACTTTCCACCTCTGAGCCTAATTAATATTCCTGAAATTTTAAGTCTCAAAGAAAATATTTTATTTTAATTAGAGAAATTTATAAATAAATCAAAATAATTTTTTTTTTATATAAGGATTAACTCTTATGAATTATTAAAAGTAAAACTAAGCTTTTATAAACGGCAATTAACTTAGAGGAAATAGTAATTCATACATGCATATTGCATATATAATTTTGCTCATAAATCTAGGAAATAATATCTCTTAACAATTATTCAAGTCTTTTATCTAATTAACTTGAAGTTTTTTACTTTCTCTTACCTTTATATATACTGTATTTGATGCTTGTTTAAAATTTGAAGTAGAGATTTTGATGGAAATACACGTTTTAAGGCCTTCTAAATCCCAAAAAGTGCCTCCCGCAAATGGCCTGTCTGTTTTGAACAAAATATCTCAAGAACTAAAAGAATTGAAATTTGATATTTAAGTTAGCCTACCTAACACTAATCTTTAAAAAAAATTGTCCAAAGAGTACTAGTACTTTTCTGATGTATTTTTCAAGTTTTTTTTTTTCGATTTTCTCAAAATTCGCTATAACGATTTTGATTAAAATTCATAAATCAATTATTTTTTAGATACTATTTAAAATGTATATATGTCATTTTGCTTTCAAAATTATGTGAAGCACACTTTACTCTTGATTTCATAGAAAAGATAGAAGAAATAGTTGCGATGGTAATAAAAACATATTTATAAATTTTTCATCTTGAATTCTAATATATAGAAAGTTGTGTGCTGTGCGACCTGTCAGACCAGATTTTTTAATTTATTCTCTCTATATTTATTTTTGCAATTTAAAAAAATAAATTTAAGTTTTCATAACATTTAGAAAATTTAGATACGTCTGTCTTTGTTTAACAAATTTCAAATTAATTAAGTCTTGAAAAAATTTGTTAATTTATTTAACAAATTTTGATTAATGGATCAGAGTAAGAATATATCATAGAAGCCGTACAACGAGAGGTTTACTTTGCTTAAAACCTTTTTGCAGATTGAGATGCAAGGTAAAGAAATAAAATAAAATTTTTTAATTTTATTTGTCAGGATTTATTAGTGCTGATAACAATTAAAAAATTTTATTTTAGGTAAAGAAAATTTTAATTTTATTTGTCAGGATTTATTAGTGCTGATAACAATTAAAAAATTTTATTTTAGGTAAAGAAAATTTTAATTTTATTTGTCAGGATTTATTAGTGCTGATAACAATTAAAAAATTTTATTTTAGGTAAAGAAATAAAATAAATTTTTTTAATTTTATTTGTCAGGATTTATTAGTGCTGATAACAATTAAAAAATTTTATTTTAGGTAAAGAAATAAAATAAATTTTTTTAATTTTATTTGTCAGGATTTATTAGTGCTGATAACAATTAAAAAATTTTATTTTAGGTAAAGAAATAAAATAAATTTTTTTAATTTTATTTGTCAGGATTTATTAGTGCTGATAACAATTAAAAAATTTTATTTTAGGTAAAGAAATAAAATAAATTTTTTTAATTTTATTTGTCAGGATTTATTAGTGCTGATAACAATTAAAAAATTTTATTTTAGGTAAAGAAATAAAATAAATTTTTTTAATTTTATTTGTCAGGATTTATTAGTGCTGACAACAATTAAAAAATTGTATTTTAGGTAAAGAAATAAATTTATTTGTTTACCAACTTAGGTTTACAAAGGCAATTGAGATGTAGTTATGTATCAATACATGTAGGCTATATTAGTTTATTATTTGCGCCCGCAGCATTAGGGCGCTCACAGTGTAGTGATACAAGTTTTTTAGATGATTTTCATCCCTGATATTTAACAATACTTCTAATTTATGATTTGTATCAATTGGATGCAAATATTTTTTCCTTAAATCTATGTACATTGGGCATTCGAAGAAAAGGTGGCACAAATTTTCCTCCACAAACATATTGCAAATTGTGCGTGTGTAAACCTAAGTTGGTAAACAAATAAATTTATTTATTTATTATTATTTTATTTATTAAAGAAATAAAATAAAATTTTTTAATTTTATTTGTTAGGATTTATTAGTGCTGACAACAATTAAAAATTTTAATTTTATTTCTTTACCTTGCATCTCAATCTGCAAAAAGGTTTTAAGCAAAGTAAACCTCTGGTTATATGGCTTCTAAAATTTTGATTAGCTTGGACTTCCTTTCTATTATAAATATTATTAATTATCACCCCCCTCCCCTCCTCCCTGCCACTTTTCTTCCTCTTGTGTCTTCAAATAAAATCAAATATTTCCTTGAGAAGGATGTTGATAATTAAATACTTGGTGATAATTTTCAGAGCAATTTATTTAGATTGTCTCCCCCTTTATCTGTCAATTGGCAGATAGCGGGAGGAGACAATTATCAACATTCTCAACATCCTTCTCAAATACGTATATTATTCACCAGGCTGTTCCCTACCTTCATCAAATATTTCCTATTTCATCATATTTATTATTTTTTCCCAAGTTATTGGCAAATATTTAAAAGGTTCTTCTTCGATTTAAGGAAAGGATAAAAAAAATGTTTTGTTATGTTATCTAGAGCGAAACATAATTATAACATAATAATAATTCGCTCATCTTTCTTTACCTCTTTCTTACTTGGCAATAAAATGTACTAGATTCTTGGTTGAATGATTTAAAAAATTTTTATATTATATCATAACCAAAACAGGAAGGAGTAGAAATAAAAAGTTATAGGTAAAAAAATTTCTTTTATTAATTGGAATTCAATTAGTTAATATTTTATAATGGACATATGAGGGGGAATCTAGAAAATTTTTTTTAGCATTCTTCTTCTAGGCAATATTTTTTGCCATAGAAATCCCATTAAAACTGGAACGCATTAAAATTTTTAGATATTATGAATGTGTATGTGCAAATTGCGGTTTAACGAGTGATTAGAAATTGTATACTAGCATTATTTCTCTAAACTAAATATATAAAGAGATGGGGTTGGAGAATAATTAACCAGCAGTTTATCCCTCCACCTGACGTCCTTTGTTTAGAAGATATTTCGATGTACTTAACATGCATCATCTTCAGTGCCGCGAGAATATTTTACTTTGGACACAGTGCTGTCATCTGCTTACATAGTCGTAGCCACGGAGGGGTTTTGGGGGTTCAAACCCTCTCCATGGGACCCAAGCCATGACTAGATATTTAAGATCTATAATACAAATTATATTTCTTATAGGATAAGAGAAAGTAAAATATAATAATTTAACTCTTGTTAAAAAAAAACCTTAATGATTTAAAAATACCCTAAAATAGTCTGCCCCAGCCCCCCACCCCCTCCGAAAAACTCTGGATCTTTCCTTGCTCGAGACCTATGTAGAGAATTTTTAAACTCCTTATGTCACAAATTAAAAATTTGACTAAATTTTTTTTTTGTCTTTTCGGCATCTTAGGTCCTATATCTTAAGAATAATTAAAATAATTTATATAGATCATATTATATAGATCTAAATTATAATACAAAACTCCTGACCCGTTGCAGTTTAAGCACTTGCCTCTTGTGCTGAGGGTCAAATTCTATTCCTTTCCTAAAGTTTATTTCAATAATTTAATTGACTACCAATAATATTAATATAATAAATTTTTACAATTATACAGGGTTTAATTAGAAATTTAGAATATTAATTAGCTAATGGTTGTTGAAGAGCCACATTACGGCAATGTGCTTTAATATGTGGTGCTCAAAAGTTAAATAAATACATTGTAAATTACCAAATACTGTAATCTATTTCGATAATTAATATATTATAACATCATCAAGCAAAATATCAAAACAAAAATCTGGTGTGACTGGTCGCACAGCGCACAACTTTCTCTTACCTTCAGGTTTGAAAACTCTTCTGTGCTTGTCACACCCAGGGGGGTCAAACTCGGTTTGTTTACATTTTTCCCATTCCAAGAGAGTGACGTCATGGAGTTCGTCCTTTTGTAAAATATCTTTCGGGACAAACCATTTATAAATATTTATATACAGCATATTATTAATAAAGCAGTGTAAATACCAGGGACTAAATTAATTTAGTCAGAAACTATACAATTTTCAAATAAAACAAAATGAATGTGAACAAGGTTACGTGCACTCAACATCGCTGCCAAATAGAAAAATACAAGCAAGGAGGAACTTTATGACGTGGACAAATCAAAAACTGAGATTGGGAGATTCCAGCGGCAACAATTTTGAAGCTATCGACCTCAAATTTTTTTTTAATTAAAGCTATTTAAAATATCTACAACTTATAGAAGCCCTTTTTTTGATTTTAGAAAAAATAAATTTTTTTTTTAGATTAATCGCATTAAATAAAAGATATTTTTAAAAAATTCGCTCTATATCTTATAGGTAATTAAATTAGTAATCATTGTGTTAAAAAATAATTAATGTTTTACCCTTAATTAATTAGCTGGAATCTTTCAAATGAAATGAAATAAATCCCTGGTATCCCTATGGGAAAAACTAAAGCCATCTCTTGCCGCCTAGAGTAACTTGGTAGTGAATGGTCTTTTAACGGCTTTTCGAGACTCGAGATGAAAATTAAGTTAATTTTTTTTCCTAATAATTTCTCATAGATCCCCTCAATTAATAAAATTAAAATCATTCTATGATATAGCATGTTTTGGTTTATATAAAAAAAATGATTTTTTTTTAATATTGATTTATTTATTCTATTTTTTGTTAATCGTTTCTAATTTCAATTTTCTCTTTAGTTAAAAAGAGAATTGCGCTGGCCGGAATTTCATAATGTGTTATAATAAACAATAGATAGCATTTATAATTTGTTTGCAACTTATGAAATAAACTTAAAAATATTTTCTCTATTGGAAGAAAAATTTCTTTATTAAAAAATATTCTTAGGTAGTGTCCCTTTATTAAAGATTTTTTTTTCTCTCTCGAAAAAGAAATAAAAATCTTCATTAAGGAAAATGGATACTATTTATTTACTGATTAAATAATCATTTGATAGATTGAGTTTTTGGAGAGAATTCAAAAAAAAGTTTAATTAAAAAATTTTCCAAACCAAATATCAAATAAAGTTTTTTTTTGTTAAGGTTCTTTATACCACGACCTTCTTTAATCAAATTAAATGGTAGCCAATATAGTTACCTTTATTAAATTGATGTTAAGATGTTGTGGTTCATTGACCTCCAAACGAAAGAAATTTCTCACGTAAACTTATCAAAACATTGCTAGACAACTATGTCAATGATTTTTACAACCATTCGTAACGTCAACAGAATATAATCTTTTATTTTTTATCTCAGACCGCCGATTCATTCATTTTCACTTCTCTATAAAAGAATAATTATTATAATTTTTTGGCGTTTTGGAAACATTGTCCTTTGAATTTTATTACTGACGATACAGTACAAGTCGTTGTATAATCGGAGGTTTACTTTGCTTGAATGAGTTGCAGATGGAGGTGCACTCGTTAATAAAATAAATATTTATTTTTATTTATTTGAGACTGGCGACCAACTGCAGTAAATTGGTTTCACTTCATTTTACAACTATCATCAGGTCTGTAATTAACATAAAACATAATTAATAATGAATTATATTATTATATGAAATAATTAATTACGAAACAGGATTTACTAGTAAATTTTTGTTTGCTTTTCTAACTATTGTATCATTTTATGTGAGGAATGTTAGTTGAGGTTCTTACTTATTAATTATATTTTATCTTAATTAAAAACCTGATGATGGTAGTATAGACGAACCGAAACCAATTTACTGCAGTTAATCGTCAGACTCAAATAAATCCTGATAAATAAAAATTTTATTTTATTAACCTATGCACCTCCTCTGCAACTCATTCAAGCAAAGGAAATCTCCCATTTTACAACGACTATAAGAGTTTTTGATGAAAATATACGTTTTGCCCCTAAAAAGTGGGTTCGGCAAAATGGTCTGTGTGTTTAAAATAAATCATCAAAAGAAATGAACTACTACTTTGAATTAATGAAGATTCTGGGACGGAGGTTTCTTCAAATTAAAACTTGAAACAGCCGCAGTGGCACCGTCTCTACTGTTTGTCGGTAGGTATATATTGAAATAAAATTTTAAAAACTTTTTTTTCAATTTTTTATTAATAGTTGAGGCTGACTGCTTTGCAAAGATCAGTTTCGATTTTTAATCATCGTCAGAGCCTATAATAAAATATAATTCTCAACTATTAATAAAAAATTGGAAAAAAGTTTTTAAAATTTTATTTCAATATATACCTACCGACAAACAGTAGAGACGGTGCCACTGATACTACTTTGAAATTTTATATCTTATAAGTTAGGTACCACCACTGAAAATAAGCTTTTAAATAAAATCGGAAAAAGTTTATTAGTACTTTACTGATGTGCTTATTCAGTTTTTTTCTATTTTCTCAAAATCCTATAACTACACTGGCGAAGGGGGAAGGGTGGTCATCATCCACCGGGCTCTAGTCACAAAGGGGCGCCAAATGGTCCGCAAAACAAAAAATTGCTGGATAATTTTGCCTCAAATTTAAAGCCTAGCTTGAGCCTATGAATTTATTTATTTTACTTTATTTATTTATTAATTTGCGAGTATATTTTACATATAATATGATATGGTTTTCGAAGGGGGTGGGGGCGCTAAAAAGGTATTGTGCCCCGGGCGCTAGTTAAGCTCGCTACGCCACAAACTATTCTATATTTTGATTAAAATTCATAAACCAATTATTTGTAGATGTTTAAAGCACACTTTACTCTTCTAATTACATAGAAAAGCTAGGAAAAATACAATAGTTACTATGGTAACAAATATAAATACTGATGAAGGTGGGGAACAACCTGTTGAATAATATTTTTTTTAAATTCGGTTTAAGGTATTTTTCGGCAACGGAGGCCATTTAAACCCCGTCCCTATTTATTTCAATTGATTGGTATCCAATTCAATTGGAATAAATTTTGTCGCCTGGGACGGAATGCGAACCCTTGACCTTTGGTATCAGAAGCTAATACTCCTCCTCTGACCCATAGGTCAAGGGCGTGAATAATATCTTTGAGAAGGTTGTTAATAAATAGACTGGGAGATAATTATCAGGCCAATTTATTTATCTCAACTCCTTCAGCTATAAGTCCTGAAGAAGGAGTCGTTCGGACTCCGAAACATTGAAATATAACGGGAGGAGTCTATCTAAATAAATTGGCCTGATAATTATCTCCAAGTCTAATTATTAACAACATATAAATACTTTTTTTATGTTTATAAATTTTACATCTTGAATTCTAACATAGCCCTTGAGGTAGAACATTAGCTTCTGATACCATAAGTCGAGGGTTCGCATCCCGTCCCAGGATAAAAAATTTATTGGATAATAACTGATTGAAATAAATATAAACGGGTGGTATCAGATGCCGAGATAGACCTTAAACAAATTAAAAAAAAAAATTATAATGAACAAAACGAACAATTTTTCTTCTAAAAGCCATGTATTTATTTATTAATTAAAAGGTGTCCAATTTTTTACGTTGGCAAATACACATCTTCGAGTTAATCAAATAATAAATGAAATCTATATCTGTCTTCTATTTTCTAACTAATCTATTTTCATCTCAGTGGACATACAAATTTTAACAATGATCTGACACCTTTCCAATGAGATGAAACTTATTTTTAGCTCATTTTACATATTGATAAAGTTAAAGCGTTCTAGTACTTTTTATTAACAATCCAAGCAAGTTTTCTTATTAATATTTTAAATTACCAATCTTAATCATTTAAGTCTCTGGTTCTCAGCCTATATTTACATTTAGAATACTATGTAGAGAGACTAATAAAATATTCAAACGGCTAAATATTACGTTCCCTCTCTCCCCCATATGTTTCTTATTCACTTAAATTAAAAAATATTAAATTTTCTATAAAAAAAATAACTCAAAATTTTTAATATTTAGCAAATCAAAACAGGAAATTAATAGATTCGCCAAGGTTTAAAATTTTTTTTTATTTCCAGTACTTGCTACCTTCTTATTATTACCATTTTTCCATTCTTATTATTTTAAATTTAAAATCTGGCTCACATTAACTTCTCTTGTCTAAGTTCTCGTCGATCAAGCGAGAAAAATTTATCTCAATTGTATGTTCAGCACTTATTTGAAATAGATAGGGGGTCTAAATGGCCTTAGCCGAAAAGTAACAAATATATAAAAAAAAGTTTAAATAGTTTCAATCCTGTATGTCTAATACCCAGAAATTTAAAATTGGAGAGGGAGGAGGGGTTCTGGGCCTTTAATTTTTTTTATAATACAAACTGGACTAATAATTTCCTATTTTTATGATTAAATACCTTTAGATCACTGGGCACATTTTATTTTTGTTTTTCGTCATTATTTTTACTTTCTCTTACCTATGTATATATGTAATATATATATAGAGAGAAAGTATTGGATTCATGTCAAAAAATTCGATGTCGAGATTTTGATGGATCTTCACGTTTTGAGGTCCCCTGAATCCAAAAAAGTGGTTTTCGCGACATGGTCTGTCTGTGGGTGGGTGGGTGGGTGTGTCTGTGTTCAATTTTAAGCATGAAGGAATTGAGCTAGGAGGTTGATATTTTATATTTAAGTTAAACACCCCCGGGACCGGAAAAATAAGCTTTTAATCAAAATCGGCCAAAGAGTACTAGTACTTTACTGATGTACTTTTTCAGTTTTTTTTCGATTTTCTCAAAATTTGCTCCAACGATTTTTTTTAAAATTCAAAAATCAATTATTTTTTAGATGCTCTTTAAAATGTATATTCTCATTTTGCGATTGAAATCTTCTGAAGACCACTTTACTCTTGTATTTCATAGGGAAGGATAGGAGAAATGGTTGCCATGGTAACAAAATATAAATATTTTCCCATACTTATAAATTTTACATCTGAATTCATATGTTCCGTACTGTCGGGAACTAAATATATTTCGACACGAAAAAATCTGGTGTGACAAGCACAGAACACAACTTTCGATTACCGAAGGTAAGAGAAAGTTGTGTGCTGTGCGCCAGTCACACCAGATTTTTACATATAGTTTGAATATATGGGGATGGCATTTTGGATAAAAAGTAAAAACTCTTCTAATTTTTTGATTTTCATTTAATTTTGCATTCTTAAATACAATAGAATATCTTCGATTAAAATTTTTATTTCCAATTTAATTTAAATAACTAAAAGCCCCTGGGCCATAGCACAGTGGTAAACTTTCTGCCTCTTGTGCTAGCGGTAAGGGTTCGCATCCAGTCTCAGGCGATAAAATTTGTTTAAATTTAAGTGCACAAGGTTTTCTGTTTCAATAATATACTAATTTGATATTAACACTTAATATCAAATTAATATATTATTGAAACAGAAAACCTTGTGCACTTAAATTTAATTCTCCTATTAAAGCATAATGTTTCAACTAGAGCCAACGGTTACCAGTTTAAAATTAATCAATTGAAATAAATAAATGGCCTCCGATGTTGAAAAAGACTTTTTTTTAAACACACTTTTTTTCTCATTCACACTCACACTTATACACACATTCACAGAGTCTTTTCAGCAACTCAGGCCATATAAGACTTTTGATGATAACCGTTATTTGAATATATATGTATTTGGGGTCCAGTCATTCTTATTTAAGCCATTTGGTATCCAACTACACCAAGACCGAGGGCTGAAAAAAGATCTTAAATAAAATTAAAAAGTAATTTTCCTAAAAAAAAAAAATTGCATAGTAAATTTCTCTGTAGAATTGTTTCTAAATAATAGTTCGAAAATTAAAACTAAATTTTAATTAATATTTTTATTAATTAATCTTTTCTGCATTCGGATTTGATTGAATATATTTATAATGTAGCCTATATATCAGGGGTGGCCACAGGGCCGGAACTAGGAGATTTTTTAGGGAGGGCAAAATTTAATTTGCCGCCCCCTCCTTAAAATTGTCTATACAAAATTCATATCATTTTACCTTTTTTTAGTAAATCTTTCTTTAATTGCCGCCCCCTGATATCTGCCGCCCGGGGCACACGCACCCACTGCCCCCCTCTAGATCCGACCCTGGGTGGCCAAACTGCGGCTCGCGAGTCACATGCGCCTCTTTGAAGGATTATTTGTGACTCTCGATAAATGTTACTGTGAAGTTCTAATGTGTGTACTAATTATTCACCAAATTTTAAAGAATTATCAAGATAAGATTAATTTTTATTAATATTTAAATACAATCCTCATATTTCGTACTTTTAATTATGTGTTTTTAATAAATATAATTTCTGTAAAAATTTTTTTTTCAAACCTTTTAAATACGAATTTAATTGCGGCTCGCGAAAAATTTCAAATTTTGAAAAATGGATCTGACTATCAAGGAGCTTGGCCACCCCTACTATATTTATTTCTTAATATTTATTCAAATTACTTGCTAATTTTTTTTTTTTTAAATTTATTTAAGGTCTTTTTCTACATCTGAGGCAATTTTTTAATTCATTCGGATTGGTAGCCATCTTGATACAGTATCAATTGAAATAAATAAGGATGGATTCTTAGTTGCGGAAAAGATCTTAAAACCAAAAATCTTAATACAGTAGAAAAAATATACTTACAAATTTTTTACCCTAATATACGAATTTTATCGCTCAAAACGTGAAACAAACCACTGGACCAAGGAATTGAACAAAATTAACTGTTATACTTGTCATCAACTACTCTAATATTTAGGCTATATGAATAACTTTATTTATTTTAATTAATGAATATTTAAACTTCACTAGGAAAATAGTGTGAAAATTGACTTTTCTCTTAGTTAATGTTCATTATACGTAAATAATAAAAATTCCAAATACTAATATCAGATAGACATTTGATGACAGTTGATGGATACTCACATGTCAATCAGATTGAGAAACAGCCTCCCGGCTCTGGACCATCGACTACTCCCATCACCTTTGTTTATCACTAGCTCACTTACTCACTCACTAATTCACTCACTAGGAATAATGATCACTCCTCCCACGTCGAGGAGATTCGAGTTGTTCAAATGCAACTTTGGCGACTTGACGTCTCGAACTTTTCGCTTTCGTTCTTTTTTCTCTGCTTCGGTGCACTCTGTTCGCTCGCTCACTCACTTTCATTTGTATATTATAATAACAGAGCGGTGGTGGGGCAAGAGAGGTTCCTCATTCCGTCTATTCAGTTATCAATTAGGCTCCTCTAATTTATATTTCGAATAACTGATTTCCTTGTAATTAAAAATTTAAATTGGATGCTTAATTACTAACTATTAATTTTTTAGTCTTTTACTGCGTTTAATACTCCTTCAACTAATGTAAGACAATATATTTTTGATTTTTAGGTAGGCCTATCTTATAATACAAATCTGAATGGATAAAAATATAATTAATTGAAATATTAATAAAAATTTAGTTTAAATTCTCGGACTAGTATTTTGAAACAAATTCTAAAGGAAAATTTACAAGACTTTTTGGATATAGAATTCTATTGAATTTTTTAGGAAAAGATTTTTTTGAATAAAATTAAGTATAATTAGCTAGTCCTTAGTTCTTTAAATTATTTTACTGAATTTTCTTAAAAAATTCTATAGTATTCTATTTAAAAAAAGCCTAGTACATTTCCTTTTATGGTTGTTTCTAGATACTCGTCCGAGAATTTAATCTAAATTTTTTTAATTAATACTTTTATTAATTATATTTTCATCCATTCAGATTTGAATATATTCATAAGGTAGCCTATATATTTTTTCTTATTTATTATCTCAATATCTCGCGCACCCCTTAGCCAATCAGTTGGCACCCTTGGGGCCCGGCACACCGATTGGGAAGCTCTTCTCTAAGCCCAGTCTTAATTAAAAATATAATATTCGGATATGCATAACAAGCTGGATTTTAAATATTTATTAGAAGGGAAAACAATTAAATAAATGGATATGATATCATGCGTTAGTTGTACTGTATGTACTATGAGGAATACAAAAAAGATAATTTTTTTTTTATTCTTTTGTATTTTAGAAAAAAAAATACAAAAAAAAAGAATAAAGTGCAATTTCTGGTCCAGGCAATTTCCGCAAACAAAAGAATAAAAAAAAGACACAACAAAAGGATCGCAAACAATTCATGCAACTTAGAATCTAATCTCTAATCCACATATTTAATATTAAAACTATTAATATAAAATTTGATTTTTATTCATATTTTTTCACATCGTTTCAAAATTAATTTAAAAAAAATTTTATTCACAATTTTTTTAATATTATTAGGTGTGAGTTAAAATGATCGCAATACTTTCTTTCTATAGGTAAGAGTAAGTAAAAATGGAACAGATAATAAAATGTTTTCGGCCACAAAGGCCATTTAGACCCCGTCTCTATTTATTTAAATGTATTGGCAACCAATTAAATTGAAATAAATTTTTGTCGCATGAGACGGGATGCGAACCCGCGACCCTTGGTACAGAAGGCCAGCACGCTAGAACCACTAGCGTGCTATTTACAAACAAGCTTGAAGCTTGGTTTGGTTGCTAGGAGATAGGCAATCCAAATTACCAATTCACTAATGGATTGATTCCTCCAAAGTATATCCAATCAATTTATCTCTGAATAGTTTAATTGGTTATTTTGGCTATCTACCTAATAAGAGTTAAGCAAATTAAAATAACAACAATATTTATCTATCCATGTCATATTATTGCACGAATTATTTGAAACTCTATTTATTTAAGAAAATTAATAATTTTTTGTTTTATCTTTTTAAATATGACGTATATGACTGTAATTTTATTTCCCCAATTTTTTTCATTTTTTTTTTTTTAGATAAAACAAGCTCTTTCGGTTGGCCAAAATATAATAACCCTCTTCTCTTTCTCTCCCTCTTTTAATTTCTTTAGATTATAAACATCCTCAATATTATTTTAGCTTTTATTACGGGAAGGGATTTAAATCCTAAAATTTCATTATTATTATTGTTATTTGAACTTTCATTACAAGATTTCAACTTAAAAATTGTTGGCTTGATTTTTTTTTTTTTTTAAACATTCGCACTTTTTTCTCATTCACACTCACACTAACACACGCATTCACACAGTCTTTTCCGCAACTTGGGCCATATAAGACTTTACGATAAACCTTATATATGATAATATCTATTGGGGGTCCAGGCATTTCTATTTAAGCCATTTTGTATCCAAATGGCTTAAATAAAATCATCGGACTGCCTGGGGTCCGAACCCGCGACGTTTGGTATAGAAGGTAGGCACGCTACCAACACAAAGCCCGGGGGCGTTGGCTTGATTCAACAACAATCAAGAGGCAATTTTCATTTCGAATAAATAATATTAAATAAATATGGCTGGGTCGTAAATAAATAAATACCTGGTAAATTAAAAAGTCCCAAACGTCGCGGGTTCGGACTCAGGCAGTCCGATGATTTTATTTAAGCCATTTGGATACCAGATGGCTTAAATAGAAATGCCTGGACCCCCAATAGATATAAATAATAACGGTTATCGTCAAAGTCTTATATGGCCTGATTGCCGAGAAGACTGTGTGAATGTGTGTGTGTGTGAGAAAAAAGTTTGAATTTTTTTTAATAAAAAAAAAAAAATTAAAAAGTCTATATGAGATGCAGAATCTTCTTGAAAAAAATATTATTTCTCCTTCATTTGAATAAGTAAATTTACTTCCTAGAGGAAAGATTTTTGTAATAGTAGTATAATAATAACAACTTTCGCTTCATCTTAATTGCCTATTCTCTGTCATTTAAAGAGATAAGTTCATACACCTACACACAGGCAGAAAGACAATACTCGAAAAAAAGACTTTTTACAGTTAGTATTATAGTATTTACTATTATATAATATACAAGGAAATCATTAAGAATCTGTTGTGTACCAGGTGGGGGCGACAGCTTTTTCCAAACTTCAAACTATCGGCGTTTATACTTCTAGTAATAAGATAAAAAAAAATCTGGTGTGAATGGCGCATGGTGCACAACTTTCTCTTACTGAGGGGTCGAGATAAATTTAGTTATAGGGATTTAAAATTGGCTCTATGGATCGAAGAGCCGGAAAATGAATTTGAAAAATCTGTAATACTACATTAGTAAAGCGTACTTCAAAACACTTTTAGGGCAAAATGAGAATATACATTTTAAAGAGCATCTGAAAAATAAATGATTTTTGAATTTAAAAAAATTTTGGTGTAGGAAATTTTGAGAAAATAAAAAAAAAAAAACTAAAAAAGTACACCAATAAAGTATTGTTACTAGTAATTTTTGACCGATTTTGTTAAAAAGCTTATTTTGAGTATCCGGGAGGGTACCGGTACCTAACTTAAATATAAAATTTCAATCTGGTAACTCAATTCCTTCATGCTAAAAATCGTTACACACAGACAGACCAATTTGCGGGACCCACTTTTTTGGACTCAGGGGACCTCAAAACATGCATATCCATCAAAATCTCGGTATCGAATTTTTGACATGATCGCAATACTTTCTCTCTATATATATTTCATATATAGGGTAGAAGAAAGTAAAAATTTTAATGATGCTACAGAAGTGAATTTTGACCATCAAAATCTCGATATCGAATTTTTGACATGATCGCAATACTTTCGTATAGAGTCTAAATGACCTGAGTTGCCGAAAGACTTAAAAAATAAAAAAAATCCAAAAATTTGAGGAGGGTTGTCAACAAAATTTCGAGTATATCTAGTGAGTAAAGATCGGAGAAAAAAAAGCATAAAAATATGTGTCTTTGTGTAAAGGGGTTGTGTGCATCATTTAGGAGTCAAGCGGAAATGTGAAATGATAGAAATGTTTTTGGTTTTAACTGAATTTAATTAACATATAAAAATATAAAATGAATATAAAATGTATAATAAAAATGTTTGTATAAAAAATGTACTGATTACTGGGCCAAGATGTATAATGAACTGATATGAAACTATTGCACGTGGAAAATGAATGTTTTGTGTGAAAATGCTACATGTTGATTGGACTGGAGTTGGAAGGCAAGTGAACGAGACATGTGCTCGGGCGTTGGAATTGCGGGCAGGAGAGGGGGGTTTGCTAGGCAGAGAGGTAGGTGAAGAGATGGGAGACTTCTTGCTGTGGATGGGAACATGAGACAATTTGCTGAGGTGTGTGGATGGAGGAGAGCGGCTTTTTCAAATTGCGATGAGTTCGCAACATCCCGCCGCCCATGAAGCCCTTGGGGGCTTTATCCTTCTTCATTTGGAAGTGGAGACCTTGGAGATTGGTCGCGTGATTCTTGCTTCTGTTGGCTTTGATGCGTTTTCAAAGCCATGGAGATGAGTGCCATTGTTGCTGAATTGATACTGGTAGCTCTTCGTCCCAGTATACTTGTAGAGGTCCTAATGATTGCATTAGAACCTTGCCTTTGATGGTGACTGGTGAGACTCAACCTAATGGATCAAGAATCTTTGACATCTGTGACAAAATAAATGTTTTATTATAGGGCAATTGGAACTTATTGAATGAATGAATTTGGAATGCTGATCGAAAAGGAGTCATTTTGAGGAACAATGTTTTGAAGCTTTTACTTGGGATGAGGCAAACAAGGATTTGTGTGTGATTAATGATTCATGAGATGGATGTGAGTTTAGAGGTTCGGAAAGTTCTGGAGCATTTGAGCGCCACTTGCGAGGCTCAAAACCCACTCTCTTCAGGCGTTTCTTCACTTCTTCTTTGAATGAGACTGTTGTCTTCAGATCATTGGATCTCTTGCTAGTCTTGGATGCGCCAAAGACTACTTTCAATTTGGTGGTGGTATCTTGTTCTTTGAGAACGTGCATGATGAGGTAAATAAAATTCTTGTAACTTATTTACTTCTACAGGAAGGTGGTGCATGTGTTTTAAGTCAATGAAATCTTTCATGAAGTCTTGATATTGCTTCTTCTTGATTGGATGTGTACTAAGTGATTTTTCTGACTGTATTAATCTTCCTTTTGCAATTTTGTATGATCTTCCCAAACTGTTGTTTTCCTTGAAAGGCAAGCGATCACTGTACCTGCCTTCAGGATCTTGTTGTGGAGTTTGAAGAAAATGTTCTTCGCATTTGGTTTCCTTTAGAGTTAACAACTTGGTGTCAACTTGAATGTCTTTCAATTGACCTTTGCCTTGACAACTATGTTTTTCTTGGATACAATGTAAGCTTAACGATGACATTTGATTCATGCTATAAGCTTTTCCTGATAAAATCCAACCAAAGCTGCTGTTTAATGCAATTGGTGAGCCATTGATGCTCTCAATTCGATCTCTTAAAATAATCGAACTGGGAAACAATTCTGCTCCAATTAATAAATCTATCTTGTCAGGTTGGAAATAAAATGGATCTGCAAGTGGGATGTTGTGTAAATGTGTCCACGGCTCTGGGTTCATTTCAGTGGATGGAAGATTGCCAGTAATTCTTGAAGTGATCAGGACGTTGATTCGAAAATGTGTCTTGTTTGTGCTACTATAAATGTTGATTGTTGCTTGTCCATTGATTTTGATTGCTTGATTGTCCTGTACGCCTTTAATGGTGCCGATAAATGGTCTTCTTGGAATGTTGAGTTTCTGAAAGCAATTTTCGGTAATTGAATTAACTTGCGAGCCTGAATCCAAAGGTGCGCGGGCCACAATGCATTTATCATCTGTGACAATTTGTGTGTTTTCTTGTTCTTGGGTCGATACATGTCGGTCAATAAAACTTGAGATCCTGAGTCCAAAGGTGCCTGGGCCACAATCATTCATCCCGTGTTGATGTTTACACAAGCTGTAGCTAGTACAATTTGTGTGTTTTCTTGTTCTTGAGTCGATATATGTCCTGTAAATGATTGTGCCTGAAGTGAATTTACTGCCTGAGATGGATGAATTTTCTGTTTCTTGCTGTTGTGAATTGTTGCTAGTGGATGCCCTGATGGGCTCTTTGTGAAGAAGAGTGCTATGTGCTTCGCCACATTTCTTGCATTTGTATTTGTTGTGACATGCATATGCGGAATGACCATACTTTAAACAATTGTAGCATAACTTCTGTTGTTTTACCATGTTGAATCTTGAAGTAACATCAGCAGCCTTGAATTTTTCACATTGAAAAATAGGATGCTGTTGTCCTTGGCAGAGGTTGCATGTTGGGGCTTCGCTTGTTATATTCTGTTCATAATTTGTTTTTGGCTTTGAGTCTGAAAAAACTTGCATTTTGAGCTTGCTTACTTGTTGGCTTTTGTTGTCTATTGCAATGGCTGATGCCTTTTCATCTAAAAAATTTTTATGATTTCGTTCAAAATGTACTAATTCTATTGGAGGCAATTTTATCCTTTTAATTTGACTGTTTGTTGCTAATTGAGAATTTGCTACTGATTGTTGAGATGAACTTATTGTTAATAAATCTTGATACGTGCATAAAGTCGTTGTAATGTTAGCTTCTAGAGTGGCCAACTCATTCTCATATTTATCGAATGTAACATCATCTTCCGCTGCTAGCAGAATATTTTGTTGAACCTGTGCAAATTCGGTGTCTCCCCCAAGTCATTTATTTCTTTTATTTGCGCATTAATGAATGTATTGGTAAATGCAGAATCCTGTTGAGGAATCTCATTCACCAACCTTGTGTGTTTTGTCTCAATGTTTTTGACGATTTTCAAATATCCATCCATGATAATTGAACAATGTGTTTGAAATAATAAAAAAGAATAAATGATTTACTTAGCTTGAAATGTGTGCTTGTGTGCTTGCCTGGGTTAATTGAACCTCTTCTTTTCTTCAGCAGTATGAAACTTGATGACCATATGTTATGTGAAAATGGCTGACCACGTGCTTGACTTGACTATGATGATTTTCCACTTGAAAATGATGATTTTGCTCCAAAAAATGCATGAACATGTGCGTTGTGCAAATGTTTAACCACTTGAATGTCTTGAAAATGTTTTTACACTTGAACTTGCTTGAACATCTTGACCATATGTTTTCTTCTCTTGTTCACTTTTTCACCATGTGCTTGGCTCCAAAATGATGTTTTCACACTTAAAATGTTATACAATTATAACATTCGGCTCGACGGACCATGTGTTTGTGTAAAAAATGTATTATAAAAATGTACTGATTACTGGGCCAAGATGTATAATGAACTGATATGAAACTATTGCACGTGGAAATGAATGTTTTGTGTGAAAATGCTACATGTTGATTGGACTGGAGTTGGAAGGCAAGTGAACGAGACATGTGCTCGGGCGTTGGAATTGCGGGCAGGAGAGGGGGGTTTGCTAGGCAGAGAGGTAGGTGAAGAGATGGGAGACTTCTTGCTGTGGATGGGAACATGAGACAATTTGCTGAGGTGTGTGGATGGAGGAGAGCGGCTTTTTCAAATTGCGATGAGTTCGCAACAATATGAAAAAAGTGCTTAAAAAAGCATAAAATCTTGAATAAAAAGTTGTTCAATAAGCATAAAATTAAAAAAATCTGGTGTGACTGGCGCACAGCACACAACTTTCTCCCTTACCTTCGGTAATCGAAAGTTGTGTTCTGTGCTTGTCACACCAGATTTTTTGTGTCGACATATATTTAGTTCCCGACAGTACGGAACATATGAATTCAGATGTAAAATTTATAACTATGGGAAAATATTTATATTTTGTTACCATGGCAACCATTTCTCCTATCCTTCCCTATGAAACACAAGAGTAAAGTGGTCTTCAGAAGATTTCAATTGCAAAATGAGAATATACATTTTAAAGAGAATCTAAAAATTAATTGATTTTTGAATTTAAAAAAAAATCGTTGGAGCAAATTTTGAGAAAATCGAAAAAACTGAAAAAGTACATCAGTAGAGTACTAGTAAGTACTCTTTGGCCGATTTTGATTAAAAGCTTATTTTTCCCGGTCCCGGGAGGTGTTTAACTTAAATATAAAATTTCAGCCTCATAGCTCAATTTCTTCATGCTTAAAATTGAACACACACAGACACACACACAGACAGACACACCCCACACACACACACACACACACACACACACACACACACACACACACACACACACACACACACACACACACACACACACACACACACACACACACACACACACACACACACACACACACACAGACCATGTCGCGAAAACCACTTTTTTGGATTCAGGGGACCTCAAAACGTGAAGATCCATCAAAATCTCGACATCGAATTTTTGACATGAATCCAATACTTTCTCTCTATATATATATTACATATATACATAGGTAAGAGAAAGTAAAAAA